>PVJS01002922.1:0-79784 GCA_004027185.1 Glis glis | reverse complement strand
CCCCCCCCCCCCGCCTCCCCCCCACATGTAGCACTGAGAATGATGTTGGTATAATCTCACATATACACATTGTTTATGACAGTAATTCCATGGATTCACTACTTTCTTACCCTTCCCCTTCCCTTGTATCCCTTAGTATGTTTTTAAAATAACATTTAAAAAACTCAGATCACATTTATAGTTGATCATTTTTGCTTTCATACTTTGTTGTATAAATCATTTAACTTTATTAGTGACCTCCTGGTATGCTACATTTAGTATAAGTCGGATTTGTTACTGCACATACAAGAAGGATCTCATTATAGCAGGTTAACATATTACATAGATCCTCGCTGTAATTCTTTTTAAGGAACATACGATGGCCAGTGCTCTCATTTTTCAAGGCAAGTGCTCTTTTGAATTGTGTTTGGAAAAAAACCTGTAGTTGTTGGTCTTCAAATCCTAAATTGAATTCTTCCTTCCATAATAAAAGTAAATTTAGGTAAAATTCACCCACAAAACTACTAGTTATGGTCTCTGTAAAAACCAGATACTGTGCTTGTAACTGTAAGTCATAGACTTCCTGCTGCCATTTCTGGCCAGATTAAAGAGCAAGCTTGAGTTTTTAACTCACCCCTGCTGATTTGAGTGAGGGCATTAATGTTACTTTAAAGTCAGAAGCAGCAGGGGACGAGGGACAGAATAAAACAAAACACGTTATTTTAGGGTGAGAAAAAGATGTGTCTACTAATCATGCCTAATGTCTTGACATTTGTTTTCCAAGGGCCCACCTGGTCCAGCAGGTATTCCAGGTCCATCGGGAAAGAGAGGTCCACGGGTGAGTAGATAGGCCCCATTTCCTGCTGACTGTAAGAAATTGTAACTTTCCAGTATGTTTCTTCTAGTATTGTACAATATGTGCTTCCTCTGGAAACCTGCCTGGATCTTCAAATTTAGCTCTACCTTTGCCAATTCAAGAGAAGCTTAAGGACACGTGCAGCCTTGTTTATTTGAATGTAAATAGCCAGCCAAAGAATTCCTTGCGAACACATCCAAGAAAAATCATCAATTTTGTGGACTGGTGACTGTTCGTTGTGCTACTTTTAACATTTATTCTTAGTTATACATAGTAATCTCAATAGTCGTAGGTGAGGTTCATTTGAAAAATGAAGAGGATTGGGCTGCCTTAAAATAGTGCATTCCTGGATTACATAGTGGAAAACATTGGAGCTATTGACTAGAAAAAAAATTGCCTTGAGGAAAAAAGCTGCCTTATGGATCAGCAGTAGTTTCTCACATTACACAAGTCCAACAAAAGATTTATTGCTATGTTAGGATTCATTGCTTTCAAGCCTAACAAAATAAATGCGAATTTTTACTAAAAAACGTCTTTCTTCAATGAAGTAGAAAAAGAATTGTGCATTATAAAGACAACAGTGAATGTATTTTATATAATCTACTTTCTTTTTATCCCGATTACTTATCATACAAACAACAGAAAGTAAAATAACCCTAAACTATTACTTTAAGCTGTCCATATTCATACCAAACTCTTGCGTATTTGAGGCCTAAGATAAATTCTCACTGGCCTCTAGCTGTTGTTTAGCATTTTCTAAATTTCTCCATAGTCAATGACCCATCGTATTCCTCCTATATCCCTTCTAAACCTTGCACCCTCCTCTAGTACTCAGTCCATTCCCATCCTCCTTCCTCTCTGTGAGTAGAACTTGGGTCCTAGTGTACTGAGGAATCCAATCCGTCTCTGCACTAATTCTATTCCCTCTCCACTGCTAAGGCTCCCAACAGGATGACCTTTGGGTTCTGGATCTCTACCTATTCTTATGATATACCAGTTTCCTTCTCTAATTTCCTCCTCCCTTGCCTTTTATTTGTTCAAACCTTCCCTTAAGGGAACAACAACAACAATACAAACCAAAAAACAAAACAAAAAATGTATGTTAGTTCTTGAGGCTAGTTATTTGTGTTCCTAATTTCATCCCCTTAATCAATTATCTAACTTGAGAGTTGCAACTTTACATTTTTTTCTCTTTCTCAGTTTTATCCCATTTTACAACAAACATGTTTATCCCTCTTTCAAAAATCCCTAACTTAGTTGATCATGGTGGTGCACACCTGTAATCCCAGTACTTAGGAAGTTGAGACAGGAGGATCGCAGGTTCAAGTCCAGCCTCAGCAACTCAGTGAGACCCTGTTTCAAAATAAAAAATAAAAAGGGCTGGGGGTGTAAATGGGAGGTAGAATACCCCTGGGTTCAATCTCCACTACCAAAGAAATCCAAAACTTTCATTGATATTAATTTTTCCTAAAGATATTGTTCTGGCTCACTGTTGTAATACTGAGTTTATAACAATTTATACTTACTGCCCTTACTTCTCCATTAATAATTCATTCATTAATCCCCATAAAGTTTTCCCACCTACTTTATTAAAATTTACTTTTTGAAGGTTATCAATGACATGTAATGAAATTTAATATTTTTCCTCAGTTGTCATGTAGTTAGACATATCTTCAGTATTTCCAATGCTGACATCTCTTCCTGAAACACTGCTTTATTGATCTAGAATTGAAGAGACTAATAAATAATTATTAACTATATTTTATTGCTAAAGAGCCAAGAGGTGGAGTCCAAAAACCCAAATAAATGTAGGGGTCCTGGTCATAGCTTTTTAGCTGCTATGACCAAAGTACCTGACGTGCACAACTTAGAGGAAGAAAGGTTTATCAGGGGTCATGGTTTCAGATGCATCAATCCACGGCTGGCTGACTCCAGGATGGCAGGTCATGTAACAGAGAAATGCCACTCTCAGTCATGGCAGCCAGAAGCAAAGAGGGTAAGAGGAGGGGGGCTCAGGAACATATACAGACCCTGAGGCAATCTCCAACGGGCTTAGGCAGCCCCACCCTAATGGCCTAGTCAGTTGCAGCCATGTGGCTTCTCTTAGCTTGGTTCCACTGCTTTTGGCTTCACTCTCATAGCTTCACAAATGGTTTCCCTCAGGGTCTGCTTGCAGGAAATCTGATCTGGCTACACAGTTCCTGGTCTCCCAGGCCTTCCTTTGAAATCTGAATGGATGCCTCCATAACCCCTTAGCTCCAGCATCCTGTGTTTGTGTGTAGTTGGCACCATGTGGACCACACCAAGGTTGGCTACCAGGTCAAACAGTAACTGGCCCTCCTTAGACCATGGCTGCAGCATCCTCTGACTGCCTGGGCAGCTGAGCATGGTGAAACAAATCCTGGGGAAACAGCTTCTTAGGTAGTCTCATGGAAGCAGAGCACCCCCAAGGCCTCTTCTCAAAGTGACCTCTTTCAACCAAGTCCCCAAAGTTATGCCACCCTTGAGCCTGGGATGGGTAGGATCTTGCTGATTTCTGAGATGGCCTCAAGGCATCTTTCATATTATCTCTGTGAAAAGTACTTAACTTCTTCCTAGTGGCCTAATCTCTTCAGTCACCACACTTTCCTTGGCCAAACTCACATATACACCTTTATGGCCAAACTGCAAATTTTAAAAATCTTTCTCCTCTGCTTTCTACTCCCTTTTATTACAGTAAGTCTTGCTAAAAAGCTGCCAGTAATACCCATTCCAACTGCCTGAATGCTCTGCTGCTTTGAAATTTCCTCCATCATATTCAGTATTCCAGTACCTTTAAATTAGGCCTCATGCAAAGTCTTAGGACATGGCCAAAATATAGACAAGTTCTTTGCTAGAATCTAACACGTGGGGGCTCTGCTCAGTTTCCCAATGGAGTATTCCTTGCCTTCTGAATCCTTACAAGCATACTCCTTACCGTGCACATTCTTATGGGCATTCTAGCCTTCTGAGCTCCCACCAGAATCACCCATTAGGCTCTGCTTATAACATTCTAAGGCTTCTTCAGCCAGAATCTCCAAACATTTCCAATTTCTTCCCACAAACCAGTTCTAAAGTTTTCCAAACCACATGATCAGGTGTAGACAGAACAGCCGCCCTAAACCCCATTTCTGTTTTAGTCAGCTTTTAAAATTTTTTTTATCACTGTGACAAAAATACCTGACAAGCACAACTTAGAGGAAGAAAGGTTTATTGGGCTCATGGTTTCAGAGCTTTTAGAGGTTTCAATCATGGCTGGCAGGCTCCAAGACAGAAACCACAGTGGCAGGGTGCATAGCAGAGAAAAGCCACTCTCAGTCATGGTGGGCGGAAGCATAGAGAACTAAGGGGGACATATCTAGTCCTCAAGGCCCCACCCCCATGATCCACCCCTTCCAGCCATGACCCACCTCTGAATCTTGCTGTTTGGGGGGCATTCTGGACCTATACTATAATAACACCTGGAGACCTGGAAGGCTTTCTGGAGAAGGTGATTCTCAGTTCTTCTATATACTGGATATGTGAGCTTAAGTTTCCTCATTTGTAAGTGAATAAAAATAACTACCTTGCAGGATTATTATAAGGAATAGGAATGAGAATTACAAAACATGAACATAGTTTCCGGCACATACAGGTACTCAGTAAATAGAATCAATTTTTAATTCATATTTTAAAATTTATCAGTGAAATATAATCAAATTGACAAATATTCATTGAGTGGCTAATATGTGCTGAGCACTATACTAATTTAAAAATCCTAATATAAAAATGAGTCTTTTTCCAAAGACTGCATAATCCTATAATTAAACAACACGTGCTATGAAACAGTTAAAATAGCAATAAAAGTTAAATAACAGATTAGAATGGTATAAGAAATGTCCCAAGGAAATATATAATTAATCAGCAAATTAATTTTACCTGCAGTAATGTCTATAGAAGTTAGTAGGAGAAATAAATTACTTCATGTTAGTGTGGCCAGGATTTAAAAATTAAGTGGGACATCAACTGAGACTTGAAGAACGATATGGCTAGGTGGTATAACAGGCAAGGTAAATGAAGTAAGTCCTTTTTTTTTGGTACTGGGGATTGAATCCAGGGGCATTCTATCTCTGAGCCACACCCCCAGCCCTATTTTATTTTTTATTTTGAAACAGGGTCTCACTAAGTAGTAGAGAGCCTCACTAAGTTGCTGGGGCTGGCTACGAACCTGCTATCCTCCTGTTTCAGCCTCCCAAGTACCGGGATTACAAGCATGCGCCACCACGCCTGGCTTAAGTAAGTCTTTAAGGCATATGTTATAGCATAAGCAAAATCTCAAGCACAGAAAATAGCACATATTGAGAAGAGAGTACATTAAACAATTGCATTTTATTAGGCTTCTTACACTGTTCAGCTTTTAGGAGCACTAAATGATATGCTGTGGCTGGAGAGAGTGATGAATAAGGAAGGTAAAATATATTTTAAAATATGTTCATCCAATATCTCAGAATAAAGAACACTGAAAAAGTATTGCATTTATTTTAATTAATTATATAATATCTATTCAAATGTCAAAATAAACACTTTTATTTATATCTGTATTTATATCTAAGAATAATAGCACTTGTTTACTATTTGCAGGGCATACCAGGACCACATGGAAATCCTGGGTTACCTGGATTACCAGGTCCAAAGGTGAGTGAGCACTAATGAATATCACATGATTGTTTTGACATTTTAAAAGAAAGTCCTTAACTTTTAAGGCCAGATTTGGAATATAAATATCTCAGTCATTTCCAGATCATAATTCTTTAACAGGATCGTTTCAACCAGGCAGAAAGCTAGGCTCCTCTGAAAACCCAACACACTCCAATTTATATAGCAGTAACACCAGGCACATCCCTGATTTGGTATTCCAAAATGTTTAGTTATCAAGTATAATAGCAATATATGGAAGCCTCAGAAATATACAGATTATGTCTTGAGTAATTTGCCTTAAATCAAGGCCATTTCAATTTATAAATAAATAGAGGAAATAAAATGTCATTTATTTTCTTGCTCCATACTTCCCTAATATTTTCACTGAAAACAATCAGTGAGGATTGTTTATAGAATGAAGTTTTTATGAAAACAACTAACTTAAAAGCCTTAAAAGTATGTGTGTACATAGTTGTATCTTATTAGTACAATAGGTGATAGTGTGATAGGTAGATAAATAGTAGTACGAGTATAGAAGAAAGTATGAAAAATTATATACCAGGCTGGTTACCTTAAGAGGAGGTATAGAATAGAGATATCACTAAGTGTGTCCATGTGTGTGTGTGTGTGTGTGTGTGTGTGTGTGTGTGTGTGTGAGAGAGAGAGAGAGAGAGCGAGAGAGAGAGAGAGAGAGAGACAGAGAGAGAGAGAAGAGGTGGGAGGGAGAGAAATAAAGGCAAGTCTGGCTATTTTGCTTTTCTCAGTTACTGTTTGGCAAGAATAACATGGTATTATTGGGCTCTAAGAAAAATATATAAAAATCTTGTTATTTTCACAGTAAATCATCTGTCCATTTCAAAAAGAGGGGATTACCTGAGCCTATGGAAAGAGCAAATTAGGACCATTGAAAGTTTAGGGGGTTTTAACTGAAATGGGAAATATAACATATTGTAGAACCTTTAGCAAACATATTTAGAGTAAAGTGCTTTATATAAATTAATAGAATCAAAAGGCATCTTATACAAGTTAAAGTAAATGATGTAGATAAAGCACCTGACAGAATGCTTGTACATAGTTGGCCCTTAAGAAAATATTATTTCTGGGCTGGGGGTGTAGCTCAGTGGTAAGAGTGCCTGCTTAGCATGCCTCAGGCCCTGGATTCAATCTCTAGTATAGAAGAAGAAGAAGAGAAGAAAATGTTATTTCCCTTTTCTTGGAGGAGCTATTTATGAAGTTTCTGGGCCAAATAGAAATAAAATTGTTACTGAAAATAGCAGATTTATTATTTGTTAAATATAACAAATAGTGTTGTGGCTTTTATGAAAATACCTTAAGATAGTATAGAAATATATTTTACTTATAAGTATATTTTATATAGTTTATAAGAATGAAGTCTATTTTGCTAAAATACTCTAGATTTATATAAAATTTAATACATATTTTTTCTGTTACAGTTTTACAAATTAGTATTGTAAAGGACAAAATAGTGGAAGCTGATCTTGGTAGTTTTCAACTCTGTTCAGGCAAAATGAGTTCTCATTCATGTTTTGTCCTCCTCAGTACATTAGGCTCTTATTAGCTATTTGATTACAAGGGCCAGATCTTACTCATCTTTGCATTTGTGCCTAGCCCAGTGCCCAGCATGTGGCAGGCACTCAGTAAGTATCAAACTGAACCAATAAATTGACTTAGTATTGAGACACTGGTATCATAAGGGAAAGAGACTAAGAATTATTAAGCATCTAATATAGCCGATTATCATATGATGATATTTAATTTAGTTTCTTCTCAGTCAAGAGTACTGTGAAAGTAGGCTTTATTACTTTGTACAGAAGATAATACTCAAGAAAAGTAAGGACTTAACCAAGGCAACAGAATTTATAAGCAGTAGAGTTGGATTTAAAATTAGGTATGTCTTAGTCTTTTTCTTGCTCTAGGCTCTCTCCCAACATAGTAAGGATTGTTTTATAAAATATCCCCTTAGGGAGGAAGAACAGAAAAGATTAGCCCACAACTTGCCAGGTTAAGAGCATTTTCTTCATGCTAACTTGAAATTCTGGTTCTAGAACATGAGCTGATCAATTAACTCAAACATATTTGTGTAGAAAAAAAGAGATGACATATATCTCGTTAAACATGCTACCTAGATATATGAAACATATGAATAAGAAAAGTTCATTTTAAACCTGGTTTTTATTATATAATTGATAAATTTGCCCACTCTTCATTTTTAAGTGAAAGATTAAATGTTTCTTGACAATATTAAGAAAGATGATAAACAAGATAAAATTCAGAATTTTACATTTAATTTAAATTCAGAATTTAAAATGTAAGAATTTTTTAACATGCTATCTATAAGTAAAAACATTGGCCACAAAGTATTTTATTACAGTTAAACTTCTCAAAGGTTATCATTTCTTAAGGTCTTTTAAAATTCTTTGGAAATTATTGCTTTAAATCAACTAGCTAGATTTTATAATAAAAGATACAAATGTATTAAAAACGATAAATAAGACATAACCATGTTGGATTTCATTACTTCTTTACCTGAAAGACATGATAGCTCAGATAAGCTCTAAATTCTACATTTTTAATTTTTATTTTTTAATAAGATGGGTTTTTACTATGTTGCCCAGGCTGGTCTTGAACTCCTGGACTTAAGTGGTCCTCCTGATACCTGTGCTTGCCATAGCAACTAACTTACTACCTTTTTGTTGTTGCTGTTGAAGAGTTGAGTTCTTAAATACTGAGATATCACCAAAGGCATTTTTTAGGTCAGTAATCTTGTAATCAATAAACTAAAATTGTAACCGTAGTAGCAGGAGTGGTAATGGCTGTGGAAAGGAATAGATCAACCTAGAAAAGAAGTTTTTCAAAAAAATTTCTTTGACTATAGAACACAGGACTTTATCAAATTTTGAATCTCTTTACAAATTTATAATTTATAAAATGAAAAGCTTGGGGAGCATGCAGGACTTTTCTTTTCTTTTTTTTTTTTTGCGGTACTGGGGATTGAACCTGGGGCATTCTACCTCCAAGCTACACCCCCAGCCCTATTTTTTTTTATTCTTTATTTTGAAACAGGGTCTCACTAAGTTGTGGAGGGCCTAAGTAGCTGAGGCTGGCAGCGAACCAGGATCCTCTGGTCTCAGCCTCCCAAGTACTGGGATTACAAACATGTGCCACCCCACCCAGCTAGGACTTTTCTTTTGATCTGCCTTCTTTCATTGATCAGCTGGAGTGCTCCTTAAAATCATCTTGGAATATGTGAAAAGAAGACATGACTATTTCCCTATTTTCCACAGAGTGAAAATAAATAGTATTTAGAACTATCTAGAAATGGAGAATTATAGCCGGGCGTGGTGGCCCACGCTTGTAATCCCAGTACTTTGGGAGGCAGAGACCGGAGGATCCGGGTTTGCGGCCAGCCTCAGCTCGCTCTCTCTCTCTCTCTCTCTCTCTCTCTCCTTAGTGAGGCCCTCTGCAACTTCGTGAGACCCGGTTTCAAAATAAAGTATAAAAAATAGGGCCGGGGGCGTAGCACGGAGGTAGAACATCCCTGCGTTCAATCCCCGGTACCGCAAAAAAAAAAAAAAAAGAAATGGAGAATTATTTATTTTTCATTGAGAATGATAATGAAATCAGAAATTGAATTTTAAAGAATCTCCACTGTGGCCTCTGTATTTTATGAAGTGTTACAAATAGTTCGAAAAATATTCTTTGCTAGTGTGCGTGTGTCTTGGTCTTTTTTATATTGCTATAACAGAATACTTTACATTGGATAACATAAAGAAAAGAGGATTGTTTAAGTTGATCATTAGAGAGGCTGGGAAGTCCAATATCAGGCACCTGCCTATGCTTGGCTTCTGGTGAAGGCCTCACAGCAGAAGGGCAAGTGGATACATGCAGAAGGGATGAGGGGACAAAGGGGGTCACTTTATAGCAACTTGTTCTTCTAATAACTCAAGTTGTCTTACTGAGAACGAGAGAACTCCAGAGAGATGGCATTAATCTACTCGTGAGGCTCCACCTCCATGGCCCAAACACTCCCAACACTGCTGCACAGAGGAATTAAGCCTCAACATGAGTTTTAGTGGGGAGAAACCATATTTAAATCATAGTAGCATCATAAGAAAAATTTCTTTAATATTGTGTAGAAAACTTTGGCTAAAACCTAATGTCATATTTCTCTTGAAATGTAAAAGATAAATATTTTCAAGACCATGAAAAGCATCTATTTTATAACAGAATAAATGAATTTTGACAAGTAGAGGTATCTTCTTTTGTTGTTGATATTTTATATTATAAAAGTAATACATATGCATTGCAAGACTTTTGAAAATAATCAAATTTGTGATGCTATCTTAGAATTCTAAGGATTAGTGTAAGCAGTTTTTCAATGCTAAAATAGGAAAAATGACTCAATGGGTCACAAAATAGAAGAGATAATAAAGTCATTACCTAGGTTTTCCAAAGAGAAATGTTTCAATAGTAATATTACTTTATATTTACTCAATTTAAAAAATCAATTCTGTCTAGGGGATTTTTAGGAATCTTCTCAGCATTTAAAAATAAGGCTAATAAAAATATACATTAAAAAAGTAGCCAGACATGGCCACATAAGCCTGTAATCTCAGCTACTTGGGAAACTGAGGCAGGAGGATTGCAAGTGTAAGGCCAACCCAGGGAAATTAGCGAGTGAGACCCTGTCTCAAAATAAATTCAAAAACTTTAAAAGGGCTGGAAGTATAGCTCAGTGGTAGAGCACTTGCCTAGCATGCGCAAGGGCCTGGGTTCAATTCCCAGTACTGCCACAAAAAAAGTTAATAACTTATGCCTATTTCAATTTAAAATAAATTTTATTTAATACCATATAATGTGTACAGTATCTGATGCTATATAAGTAAAGCTATATTATACACTCTATTATTCATGCTTCACCAAGTGTTTTGTAACTGTTTTATCTAGGGCCCCAAAGGTGATCCTGGATTTTCCCCAGGTCAAGCTGTTTTTGGAGAAAAGGTAATTATTTATCCATGAAACAAACTTGTGGCAAAAATTTTTGAGTATTTAAAAATAATTTTTATCTTTTTAAAAATGTAGACTTTATTGTATCTAAGAAGATAAGACTATTGAATTTTAATGAAGGAAGAAGTATTTGAAGAATTAAGTATATTATGTTCCATCAGTTTAACTTACTGATTTAAATATTACTTTTAATTTTATTGAGTGCCTTCCATATGCTACTTGTCAATTAGGGGTGGAGACAGCAAAAGAAAAAAAAAGAAAAAGAAAAAAGTGGGATATGGACTTAACCTCAAAGATTTTGCTGTTAATATACAGGAACACAATAACACATAATCCAAATGCCATTTTATACCTTTTTAGGGTAGTTCCACACTTTATCCTGTTTAAGTACCACACTTAACGCCCTGTGAGAGAAGCAGTCATCATTATGGTATTTCTAGTTGAAAAAAAGAGAATTAATAGATTTGTAAATGGCTCATCGCATAAAAAGTAAGTTGCAGAATTAATAACATATCCAGATTTTCTGACTTCTAATCCAGGCTGCTTTTCATATCGCTGTAATTCTCTGATACCTCCATACATATAGGTAAAAACTCATGTTTTAAAGTGAAGAGAGCAACAAAATCTTTTCTGGGAGGAGGATGCTGTTTTCCGGTGAGGATAAATACAAATGGAGTCTTTAGGAGGCCATTCGGGAAGCTTTGTTTAGACAATCCCTTGATAAATGTGATATAATTATAGGATGTTTTTGTTTGTGTGGCACACATTCACAAACTCTCAAAATCTCTAAATAGTTTTAGTGATTCCTGGGTTGAAATCTGATCTTTTAACTGGCTTACAGAAACTCTTGTAAACTTAAAAAAAATCACATCATAGCAATGGGCTCTACAGATAAATACTAAAAACCTCTATAAGTAAATCCTCAAAAATTTTTAATTAAAAATTTTAAGAATTTTATTACTTGATGGGACCAAGTTCACTGAATCTAAAAAACTTAGAAAAAGATTGAAATTTTATTACTAGAAACATAGTATTTCCAATGATCTCTTAATTACTGTAAGGAAACATATCCTACAATCTGGGCAAGAAATAGAAATGTCCTTTTACAAAATATCTAAATATAGTACATTTACTTTCTTACTTAAAATTTAGAAATTAGAGGCCAACTCTGTCCTGGTGACTGTTTTAAATAAAACCTCCAAATTCAACATAAACATTTGTATCAAATGCTTGGTTTTATCTTTCCTTGTGGTTTCACTGTGCAAACTATACAGTGGTTCAGTTTGAGAGTTGAGGCTTGGAAGTATGTTAGTAGTCTTTTTGTTTTACTTTTTGAGTTGCTAATTGTTAATACTATATAAGACAAATGTAGTAAAATACAGAATTTAATAGCAGGTTACCATTGAGCTTTGAGTAAAATCCAACCTTTAATACTGAGGAATATATTTCTAAAATGGTAAAATTTTGAAGCAATCTCTGAGGAATTATATTTATATTAAATTGGATTAAAATACACTGAGGAGATAGGGGGTTAATTATACCACTACCTGAATACAAATAAAATATAAACATTAAATTGGTGAGAGTAGAGGTAGATTGGGCAATTGTTTTTCATTATTTGACCATTTTTACAGTAACTATATTGTTAATGATGAAACAACAGAAGCAATGCAGGGACTAGTCCATGGCCACCTAACATCCACAAAGTAACATCTCTACTTAACCATACAGTGTTTTCAAGACCTGTTTTGATTACATAGTTTTTAGATGGCATAATTTTTCTTTTCCTATAAGACAAGTGAGACATCATCATCATCTTTGAGAAGTAGCATTAAAATGAATATTAGAACAAATGGAAAAATACCCCATTGTCAATAATCAAAAGCATCCTCTTCTCTTCTGAATGTTTAATTTGATGACATATTAAAGTAGATAATACACTAAAAACTAAACAGAACATACAGATGCTAAGAAGTTTCTTTAGGATTATTACCTAAGTACTCTTTTATTTGCTTTCTTGGTACTGGGGATTGAACCCAAGGTGTCACTCATGCTAAGCATTCTGGGTTCCACAACTGAGCTACACACTCAGTCCCTCTTTTTTTTTTCAAATATGACATTTTTGTCAGGTGTGGTGGCACACTCTTGTAATTCCGATACTTGGGAGGCTGGGACAGGAGGATCACAGGCCTGAGCCCAGCCTCAGTCACTTAGCAAGACCCTGTTTCAAATTAAAAAATTAAAAGGATTTGGGGTTATAACTCAGAGAGTATGCCCCTGAATTCAATCCCCAGTACCACAAAAACCCAACAAAACAAAAACACATTTTCTTTTCGCTGGCAATACATCAGTTGCAGTGTAAAGAGGGAAAGGAAGATTAAAAAAAACAACAACAACACTCCTTACTTTGAGTAAATGAGTAAACTGGCTCATGATGATCCATGTTTCCATCTCTGATTTCTCCCAAACTCTTTGATGTTTTTTTGCTTGTCAATTCACACAGCTTCCACTCTGTCTCCTTGGCAATCTACTGGCCCCAGACAGTCCCTCCCCTCCCCACGGTGGTACGTTCTGACTCACCCAAGCCACGTGGGGAAGGCACCTGCGCAGCCCTGTAAGCGAAGCGGAAATGATCCTTCTTAAGTGCCTCATATGAAACCACTCCGGTTTTCCACAGCCCTTGAGCTCCATCTGGGAGTCTCACCAGGCATCCGATCTTCACTGAAAAGAGGAATTGCTTCACAAAGTCTTATAGAATTTAATGAAACTCCTTTAGGGTTTTTAAACTGATGGAAATTTTGGGAGTGAGGGTAATCCTAGAGAAAAGGACGACGAGAAAAAGGAACAAAGGCATGGAGGTGGGAAGGTATAGTCCCGGTATTCAGCCCTGGGAGAGGTAAAGGGGCCTCAGGAAAGGGCTGAGGTGAAACTTGAACCAGATCGTGAAGATCAAAAAATGAAGCTAGTAGGG
This sequence comes from Glis glis, assembly GCA_004027185.1. Lineage (NCBI taxonomy): Eukaryota > Metazoa > Chordata > Mammalia > Rodentia > Gliridae > Glis > Glis glis. The sequence continues at coordinate 66,255 of PVJS01002922.1, read as the reverse complement.
CTTAGCATGCAAAATTAAGTGGAGCTTTAATTTTTTATTCTTTCTCATGATATTAAGCTTCCCTGCTTTATTTATAGGGTGATCAAGGCCTTTCTGGATTAATAGGACCCCCTGGTTTGCGAGGTGAAAAGGTAAGAGGTAGCTTTACTTTGACATGATTGAATGTCGGACGGATGTGGGAGCTCTTCAACTACTACCATCTCGTTTTGAAGTTGAGACTAAAACCAATGTTTTAAGTTTCTTTTATCCACAAAATAAAATTAGATTGCTGTCTTCATTCAATAAAATGATACCCACAAAAGATAGGATCTTGGAAAAATAAAGATAATAAAAATAGGGAAATCTTTACACAAGAGATAGGATCTTGGAAAAATAAAGATAATAAAAATAAAGATAGGAAAAATAAAGGACCCTTCAGTTAATGATGGGCATACAATTCACTTGCAGGGGAAAACCAAAGTCACTGGTAGAATGTTGAATTTTCCCCCTTTATAAGAATAGTGGGACAATGACCTACTTCTGAGACTTTGGAGTCACTTTATAATTTTTATGTGCCCAAATTGAGTTTCACTTGCTTTTAGGTAGTACATGTGTATTTTTTAAAGAGTTCTCATTTTATTGGAAAATTATAATCTCCGCCATAATTTACGTGCAAATGTAAATCTTGAAGGTAGGATGGAAGTGAATATTTAGGATAGCTAGTTAAAAAAAGGAGACCTATACATGTGACTTGGCTTTTTCTGGGGTAGAAAGGAGTACCGACACAGCTACTGTAATTATTCATCAAATATGTTGTGCAATTTCCTGTATTAACACAAGTGTAAATTGCTATCTGTGCAGCATTCCCCCAACACTAAATTGTTGGTTTTATGTAGGGAATGAAGAAGATGCAAGTTTTCTTTCTAAGACTTTAAGGGCCCAAAATATTGTAGGGCCATATTAGACTTGACATGATTATCTAAATACATATAGTAATGAGCTACGTTGGTGTCAGTGAGTCAAATATTTTCCTCTTGGGGGGTGTAGGTTATAGGTGGTATTCAGGCTGTGCTTGCTTGGTTCAAATCCCATCTGCTATTATCCAAGTCCCATCAACCTTGGGCAGGTTGCTTAACCTTTCTAAGCTTCATTTACCTCATCTGTGAAACATGGAGATAATATTCCCCTCTTCATAGTGAGGTTTGGGGAAGATGGAATGAGATAATATTCCAGGCTGTACAAGGTCAAATGGCCAGCCTTTAATAAATGTTAACCATCAGCTATTTGTCTAGTTTTAGAAAGAATCCTTACCTCTTTTGCTTCCTTCATAACCTCTGTTAAAGAACTGACTTATAAAATGATGAAAAGGTTTTCATCTCATGAGAGTATTTTTTTATCCAGTGACTACAACATTATTTTTATGGTCTTAATACTAATCTTCATCCCAAACAGTAGTTTTAATATGCTAACTCCCTTGAGGTTATTAGTTGTCCCATGCAGACATAAAACATCAGTGATCACTTATAACATAATTAGTGTTGATATTTAGTCATGAATTTATTTGTTTAATGCCTCTCAGTATACCTCTGTTTATTCATACACCTCTTAGGAAACTGTACTAACACATAACATCAAAGATCTCAATATAAACTTATGATCTCAATTATTTTTTTGATATTAAAAATATAGTTATTGAATTCTGCATAGTAGTTCTGCATATGAAAGAAGAATATACTAGTCAGTATTTTCTGTAGTTTAATGATATCTGTGGTTCATGAAATTATCAGTCTAGAAATGGAAATACTAAGTAAATAAGTTTTTATGTAAAGGAGTAAATAGGATGCTCTTTCTGGGAAGAAATATTATTTGTAGACAAAAGAAAAAAGGCTTTGATTTTAACCAATAGAGCACATTAACACTTTAATTTTGAAGATGTACTTACTTAAAACAGAAGATATTAACTTCCAATGTCCTATGTACATGTTATATGGGCCCATCAGTAGTTAAAAAAGAAAAAAAAAGTAGTTTAAAATACTAAAAAGGATACATTCTTTGGGGTCTGTCCAACTCTAAATCAAAAGCATAATTTTTAAAAAAGGACCAGAAGTTGAATATCTTTCAGATTTCTTTTTCTCTTCTATGATTTTTTAAACCTTTTAAATTTGACATTTTTGTTGTTAATTGATAGAAATATACACAGTAGAAGCCAGAGATCTTGGGAAATTATCAATTAGCAGTTGTTGCTGAATTTTCTCTAGAGAAGGTTTAGTTCAAAGTATTTAGAAACTAACTTACTTTCTACTTTTATTTTTATTTTTATTTTATTTTTTTTTTTTTGCTTTCGTGTGGTACTGGGGATTGAGCCCTGGGGCATTCTACCTCTGAGCTACACCCCCAGCCCTATTTTATTTTTATTTTGAAACAGGGTCTTGCTAGGCTGATGAGAGTCTTACTACTTGCTGAGGCTGTCCTTGAAGCTGTGATCCTCCTGTCCCTGCTTCCCAAGTACTAGGATTACGGGTGTGCGCCACCAACCCTGGCCTAACTTACTTTCTGATAAGTGAAATATCCATGTTTTACTATGGTTCAACAGTCATACAGAATGGTGTGGAAATATCTGAGATGATTTTGTAGTATTTACAAGAATGTTTTCCCCCTTTTCAGGTTGCATCTATTAATGGAAACTATATACATATTTTTGAAAAACAAGTATTGCTTAGGAGAAGTACAGAAGGTCTCAATCTAAACCTAAATTAGTGCTTCACCTAGCAGACTTGGGACCAGTTTCCATCATACTCTTTATCTGTATTTCTTACTTTAATATGAATATACAGTAGAAATACATTCAAAATGATCTTGATATACTGTTTTTGTGGTTTTATGGAAGGGAAAGAGCACAGCATTCAGCATTATTGGGTAGAATGTTCAGGTAAATTATAAGCTTCTTATTGAATTAATTAATTTGGTTCATTTTTTAAAGCACTTAAGTCGCTCACTGAGCTACTTCCTACAAACAACACCCATGCTGGGAGAACATAGGATAATGGCTCATGTTACCTGTATGCTGGTTGCACCTATGCCCTGCATCCGTGCACTTTTCCCCCAAAGTGCTACATGAATTCTTAAAATCAAGACAAGAATTCATTTACTTTGTAAGTGAGAAAACTAAAATAAGCCCAGAGAGGTTAGCAGAATTGCTCAAGGTCACGTAGATAGTTACAACAGGATCAGGAGAGAAAAAATATTGATGTTGAATCTGCTGTGCTTTTAACTATGTATTCATAGTATATCATAAGAGATAAATAAGGTACTTGGATTTTGATTAATATGAAATAATTACATTTTTATCTGTTAAACTGTGTTGTGGAATTATGGTATTACTATTAATATTACAAGTAGCTACTTTATTATATCCAATATTCTAATCTGTGGAGTACTGTCTAAATCTTTAACCTATTGAGACAGATAATATGTTCAATATGTCATAAGTAAATTAATTGAGGTGTACATGAGTTAAATCACTCACCCAAGGCCACACAACTATTTATTGCTAGTATTAGGACTCAAATCCCTGCATATGGGACACATGTGACTGTGTTTTTAATAATTTTGTAGACTGCTTCCTTTTAGTTAATTCATTATTTAAGCCAGTATTTGTTAGATATTGGATTTTCAGTATTTCTGTCTATTTCTAGTATGCATGCAAGAGGAAGTAAAATATTATTTTTCATGAAAGCCAAAGGAATAAATATAGTTTTGGACAACATATTATAATGACTTTATTATTTTATTTTTTTTCCTCTGGAATGTATCTAAAAATATTAAAAATCTTTTAATACAAATGAAACTCAAGTAATCTTTAAAACTAAAATGTGAGCATTTGTGCAGCACACCACCAACTCATGAAAACTGTTGATATAAATAAACAGAAGATTCATGTAAAAATGTTTTGAAAAATATAAGTAACAGCCGGGCGTGGTGGCGAATGCTTGTAATCCCAGTACTTTGGGAGGCGGAGACCGGAGGATCCGGGTTCGCGGCCAGCCTCAGCGCGCATGCGCGCGCACGATCAATCAATGGATAGATCGGTCGGTCTATCTCTCTCTGTCTCTCTCTCTCTGTCTCTCTTTCTCTGTCTCTCTCTCTCTGTCTCTCTCTCTCTACCTAGTGAGGCCCTCCGCAACTTCGTGAGACCCGGTTTCAAAAATAAAGCATTAAAAAATAGGGCCGGGGGCGTAGCGCGGAGGTAGAACGCCCCTGCGTTCAATCCCCGGTACAAAAAAAAAAAAAAAAAAAAAAATATATATATATATATATATATATATATATATATATATATATAAGTAACAAAGTCAGCAACAAAATTTTCCTCACTTTTCAATAGCTTTTTTTTTTTTGGTTTGCTTCTTTTCTTCCTTTTTACCACACTGACTGGTTACATTGCTTCAACTTAGCCATCTTCATGTAACATTTATTTTCCTAGGAACGAAAGTATATTTTCACTTTCCACTGAGTGTCTAAATTTTTTGCCAGAAAGCAGATAAGTTGGATCCAGAGTGCATGCTGGGTTGGCTGGAAGACAAGAGTTGTAATTTTGAGCTTGGATTTGAGATGGAGTTTTAAATTGTTTTTTTAATATAGCCAATCAGTTGCTATATGAAAATTGGAAGCCTGCTATTTCAAATTGTGAGAACATTTACAGTGTAATCAACTAAAATGATTTTTCTAGGATCAAGAGGATAAGCCAAATATAAGCAGTTAAGTACATCTTAGTATGAAGGTATAACTCAGAGCAATTGTGAATATAGTAAAACATTTTAAATCAGATTTTTATAGTGCATGACATTTTTTTCTGAATATCAAAAAGAACAACTATCATTTTAATTACAGTCAAAATGTGAATTCTAACTTTGTTTTGATAGAATTATTCCAATTATTTTGAAAACTCTGTCCATTACATAGAAAGTGCACAGTAAATATCTGTATAAAGTTGGAAAGGAGAAAACAAAGTGTGAAAGCATGAAGTGGAATGCATTGTGAATTATCAGCTTTTCAGAAAGTATGGAGCTTTTCATAAACAGTTTAAAGCAAGGGCAGTCCTGAGGAGCTATAACAATACTGGACGTCAGTGAGAACAATACAAGGAAAAAAGCAGGGTTGGCATAAAATCAGTACTTGAAGAGAGAAATATGGAAATTTCTGATGTTCCATAGCTAACTCTATAGATCATCTCTCACTGGCCCATTATTCTTGTAAAAGTCTGCAGAGCTGTTTTACTTTGGCCTGGCTCCCAACCCCACTGTAGTACTGAGCGAGTGATACACATGCCGCTGCCTAGGAGCTGTGTTTCCACCACTGTTACCATCTCCTCCACAGTCCTCCATTCCCACTAGTGGTAGGAGCCACTGAGAACAGGCAGCACGCAGCGCTGACTTTCCCACCAGGAGAGCCAGTGATGGCCACAGTGCCATAATTTGTGGGACTTTGAAAATTTCCCCATGTCCAAAGATATTTCCCTCAGTCTGGCTCATGCGATTGAAATTCCAACATTAGCAATAAATTCATTTGGCTCAAAATGTTTCAGTTTCCAGAAGTCCTTTTAGAGACTTCTGTGTCTCAGAAGAAGCTATCTGCCATTTGGCATCATTTTGAGAATTCATCGATCATGCCATTTTTCTCTATGAGAGCTAGTTGAGAAGGGCAACAGTTAGGGCCAGTGGGACCAAAGTAAAACTCCAGTACTACTTAAAATGGGTTAATGGGTCAGCGTTATGAGGAATTTGGGGGCAGAGTTTGGCATGAATCTGTTGTGTGCATGAAGGAAGTATGGTTTCAGAAAGGGAGGCTGGCAGACCAGAGAGGTTTGTATTGTATTCATCCTCTAATTTAAGTCTCCCCAAGTTCTCCAGCTTTCTGGGATTGTTCTTCTATTTAATATTAAAAAAACAATTAAAATTCTTGTTTTTAGGACTTCGGGAAATTTAATTGCCTTACCCCAAGAAGTGCTTAAATTCTCATGGTTGTTAATATTCATTTGATTCTGAATTCTTGCTTAGGAATTCTTTTTTATCAACTGTAATCATCCTGCATTATCACTGATTCTCAATTTTTCCATAGGTTCCCCTGATTATTTTGGTCAAAACTTGGCTATAGGCTTTTGTTATATTTCTCCAGGCATGCTGAAATGAGTCCTGTAGTATTTGGCAAACTTTACTGAGACTTGTAATTATCCAACCTATAAAGTTATTACATTACGGAGGAAGAAAATTTAATGTTGGCTTTCAGACAGCAATGCAGTAGCAGCAGCTAAAGGGACATCTATCAGTTGTTAGGAGCAAGGACTGGATTTCATTCACTGTGGTATCTCAGCCCAGTGTCTGCCATATAACAAGCACATAGTACTAGTGTAGACTGCTCTTGAATTCATTTGGCTTTCCCTTCACTCAGTTGTACTTCACATCCTCTTCACCTTCTGGTCTGCTTCTCAAAGGAGAGTCCCTTCACTTCTGTGTCTGAGTCCTCTGTCTCTAATCAACCATCAGTTCATTTCAGGTCAGCTGATTAAAATTAGTTAACCAGTTACTTATCACTCAGTGACTATTGCCTTTCTTATGATTATGCACAATGGTTAGCTCACCTTTGCCTTCACTTCCTAGTCAGAAGCAAAAGACCCAGGGAAATTGCCTTGAGGGAAATTGCCTCAAACAAAAGAGTAGTTTGCTTCCTCAGATAAATTCTGTCAATATCCCTAGAATGCTGCAATTGTTTTATCACATCCTTTTGTCCTGAAATTCATTCAGCAACCAGTATTATGTAAATAAGATATAATCCCTACCTTTAATTATCTTACTGTCTTAAAAAGGAAACAGACACAAAAGTAAATTTCAAAAGTATGTTTAGCAATGATTTAATTCAGTGCTGTTATTTGACACACCGAGATATTGAGGATCATGGTATGGCTAGTTAGTGGCAAAACTGGCTAATAGAACTCAGTGTGTTTGGTCTGTTCATTATTAATAGAAGAAGAAAAAGCCCTAAACATATTGTTTTACTTAAGCTCTTTTGATTTCAAAGAAGGGAGACTCAGGCCATCTCGAGGAAGAGAATGAGTTATTTCAATCCTCTGCAGCATTAGGGGAAACAGGGATCACATGGAATCTAAAAATAGATACTGTAATATGACTTGGTCTCATAGAGACAGGCACTGATTCAGAGCAGCTCTGAGTATCAGCGCAGCATTAGTTTGGGGATGTTTATGTAGGTTTCTGCTAGTATTCATCTACTCTGTCTGCATCTACCTTTTTATGTTATCTTGCTTCTCCTCTGACAACTTCCTTTCTCAACATAATTTCTGCTTACTTTTTAAATCTATATTTTGTCTTTCTTATAGCTTCTCAGTGTTGTACTCTTCCTCTTAACCTTTCTTTGTGAATCTTTATAGCTGTCTGTCTCCCATTGCTAACTACCCACATTTTTCTGTTGTCATTTGATAGTTAAGCTTCCTTTTAAGACAAGATAATTTGGTTGGCCTACCTTATCTTTATTTAGGCAAAGTCCATCATTTGAAGTAACCTCAAAGACTACTGGCCAGACTCTATATTTTCCTCCCTTAGATCAAATGCCCGCTTCTGTGGTTAAGGTGATAGAAGCCAGTTCATGAGAAACAGATCATGACTTTACCACTTTATCAGCCTCTCTGAATGAAGAGGAGTCCCTTAAAAGGGAATTATAGGTTGAGAACCAAGATGGCAGGATAGCGAGAGGCAGCATGTCGCCGGCGCTCTGAGAGTCGGAGCTCAGCCGGCGGGAAGACTGCATCTTGAAAAGAAAAGTAGGGCGGCCAAAACTCAACAAAACAATGAGAAACAAAGTGCAGCAGAATGCAAGGCAGTGGACAGAGCAGAGGTCAGTAGGGAGCTCAAGGCATTTCACCTGGTAAGCAGAGCCAAAGGTGCCATCTTGGCTGAGCCACGTGGCTCCCAGAATCCTCCAGCAAAGAAACAGCTGATTCCTATTAAATCAGCCATAATAGTCCACCATCAAAAGCAGTTGACTTCGGACCATGATGAAGCCCAAGTCGAACCAGATCCACACCTACAACAGCAATGACTGCAAAGGGTGGGATGCGAGCCTCAGCCCCCGCAAAGAAAGCAACATGGAGAGACATAGATGTGGCGGCCAGGCACAGGAGCACCCCAACACTGAGAAAATGAGTGGGTGAAACACGGCCCCCCGGAGTAGCCTAGCACAGGCATAGAATACCGCAGCACTGAGGACATGGACAGACATGGCACGGGTGTTCCCGCCCAATGAGAACACAGGTGAGTGAGGTAAAGGGAGGCAGCATGTCGCCGGCACTCCAAAACTCGGAAAATGGTCGGTGGGAAGACTGCTTCTTAACAAGAAAAGTGGGGCAGACAAAACTCAACAAAAAAAAAAAAGAGAGCCAAAGAGCGGCAGAGTGCGAGGCAGCAGACAGAGTGGGGGGCTAAACAGAACTCCACGCATTTCACCTGGTAAGTGGAGAGCGGAGGCGACGGTGCCATCTATGTGGGGCCACGCCTACACCACAACTCCCGGAGACCGACAGCAAAGAGGCAGCAGATCCTTGTGAAACCAGCAACTATAGCCCACCATTGAAACCAATCAACTCCGGAACATGATGAAGCCCAAGTCAATCTAGACCAGCACCTACAATGACAATGGTTTCAAGGGGTGGGCTGTGAGCCTCTGCTCCTGCAACGAGTGCCATGAGGAGAGACAAAGAAGACGTGGCCATACACAGGAGCAGCCCAACTCTGAGAACACAAGCCGGCTAGCCACGACCCCCATAAGCAGCCCAACACCGTCCTGGAACACCCCAGAACTGAGGACATAGGTAGATGAGACATGGCCCCCTCCCCAGTGGCCCAGCACTGAGAATACAGGCGGGTCAGCCCCCCGGCCCCGCCCCCAAAGACACTCCCCCGCCACAGTGGGGACATGAGGCGGGTGAACCCTTGGCCACGGCCCCAGAGAACCCCTCCCCCTGGTGCTGGGGACACAGGGCAAGCGAGCCCTCAGTCCTGCCTCTGGAGACCCCCCCCAGTGCTGGGGACATGGGGTGGGTGTGCCCTTGGCCCCGCCCCCAGAAAACCCCCTCTCCCTGGCGCTGGGGATGCGGGGCGGGTGAGCCCTTGGCCCTGCCCCCAGAGACCCCCAGCACTGGGGACGCGGGGCGGGTGAGTCCTGGCCCTGCCCCCAGAGAACCCCTTACCTTGGTGCTGGGGACACAGGGCAGGCTAGCCCTCAGCCCCACCCCCAGAGAACCCCTTCCCCTGGCATTGGGGACATGGGGCGGGTGAGCCCCTAGCCCCACCCCAGAGAATCTCAGTGCTGAGGTCATGAGAGGATGATCCACGACTCCACACAGGAAGGACTTCAGACAAAGAAAACTTCATATGAGCAAAGGCAGCAAACTAACTGGGGGAGAAGGGAGGGAAGGAAGGGGAAACAAATTGGCACACAGGATGGACTTACACAAAGATATCAAAGTTAACTACTATGCTGAAAATGGTAAGGAGGGAAGGGGGAGGCAGGGGAGGTGGAAAAAACTTCACTTTGTGGAAATTTTTATTTGTGGACTCATGTAAACATTTGGACAACTGAGCACAACATGGCTTATATTTTGTAATTAGACTAATCTTCAGCTGTATTAATACTCAGTATATTAGATGCTATTAAACATCACAAGCACCAGTATGGTTCTACATTTAATTTCTCAAAACTCAGTGTTCTCATCTGTAAAAATGGGGACAACACCTCCTTCATAGGATTTTGGTTAACATTTAACTGAGATTTGGAGATGAGGGCGCAATGCTGGTGCACAGCAGCTCAGTGACGCTCATGTGTTGCTTCCCTTCCTTCTTTAATCTTTCTCGTGGCTCTTTCTCTGCTCTCTTTCTAAGAGCCTAATCACAAAGGAACTTGCTCCCAGAGCACAGGCCTTTTTCTTCCAGTTTTTTGTTTTTTCCTTCCTTCCTTTTACTTCCTTTTTAACTCTTAGTCCATTTCTTTGTTGCTGTAACAACACCTGAGACTGGATAACTTATAGGGAAAAGAGGTTTCTATTGGCTCCGGGTTCTGGAGGCGGGAAAGTCCAGGCACATGGCTCTGGTACCTGTTTGACTTCTGGTGAGGACCTCGTGCTGCTTCAGCCCCTGGTGGAAAGCAGAAAGGCAGAGGGACACATGCAAGAGAGGCAAAGCAAGTGGGGCAGCCTTTACAACAACCTGCTCTTGCAGTAATGGATCCAGTTCCAGGAGAGGGGGAGCTTGCTCCTGGGAGAAAGGCATTGATCCCTCTTAAGGATCTAATCACCTCTTTGAAGGCCCCGCCACCTCTCAACACTGTTACATTGGGAATCAAATTTCAATGAGAGTTTTGGCAGGGACAAACCACATCCAAACCATAGTATTTCCCAAGAGACCTCTCTACTTAAATATTTTACTGTAGGTGTAAGTTTTAAATCTCAAAGCGTCTGAAATCATTTCCTCATTTTGGGGGGGTTAATGGTGATTGAACATGGGCATTCTACCTCTGAGCTACACCCCCAGCCCTATTTTATTTTTTATTTTGAAACAGGTTCTCACTAAGTTGTTGAGGCTAGCCGTGCATCTGTGATCCTCCTTCTCAGCCTCCTGACTACTGGGATTACAAGTGTGTGCCACCATGGCTGGTTTCTTTTCCTCATTTTAAAAATAAGCTCCTTTACTTATTTACCCATGTTCTAACCAAAGCATCATTTCCTTCTCTAACCCATTATTCCAAACTCATCTCTTCTGATAAACTGCCAGTGATTAATTCTAAATGATTTTTTTACTTGACTAGGCTATATTCTGCAACCCTAAAAACTTGTCTTGTTTGTACTATATTAATGGGACATTGTTGGCATTGTAAACCATGATTGATTTCAGGCTTTTGAGGCATATTTTGCTTAAAATTCTGTGAGGTTCTTAAGAAAAGGAACTTTTTCTTGTTCTTATACGTGCACCAAAATCTCCTGGGTAACAGTAGGTCAATTCACTGATGGTTAATCAGAACTATACAAATAAGCTCTAGAGTTTTTTTCCTTCTTCCTGTCATTTATTTTAGCTTCTTCCTTCTTGCTACTAGAAGATCTTTTTAGAAGAAGCAGGATATTGTCTATTTTATAACTTCAGATACTAATGATAGAGATTAAGATACAATTTTGCTTCTGTTACTTGGAAAATATTTTTTGTTGCTAATTTCCTAGATGGCTTCATAGGACCCCTTTGGATGAACCTGTGAGCAACCTCTCTCCTTTGAGTTAGTTCATTCATGAAATGGTATGACAGTGATTTGGGTTAGAGAAACTGTCTGGCTATGATCCCATTTTGTAATAATTATAAACAGATTATGTTTGAGGGCATTTTGTCTCAGCATTATTGAAGTAAAACCAATTTCTAAAAAGCATCAGCACACTTAGCAGATCCATTGCTAGATATGAGCCTTTTATAAAAGATGCTGTGCTTTATTATCCATTCAGTACTATCATCTTAGTTGAGAATAACAAATCATCCAAGTTACACTCGAAATTAACAGTTACAATAAGAATTAATTTTAATAAAATATGTTCTAGTTAAATCAAAAAGGTTAAATTTTATGAGAAATAAATTGGTAAGAATTAAATTTGTATTGATGAGGGAATTAAAAACTTTCAGTAAGAAGCAAGTTAAAACCTATGTTTAATTGCTTGGCTTATATAAATTTACCTTTCATAGGATATCTGCACCTTTTTCCTTATAGGGTCTCAAAGGACATCCAGGGCTCCCAGGGCTCCGTGGTGAACAAGTAAGTAATTCCTTTAGAAGACTTGTTTCTTTTCCACTGAAAAAGATATATGTTAAGAGACACCATTGAGAAATATTTTCTTCTATCTTTTCTATTTTTTGTCTGTGATTTTCCCCTCTAATGTATGCCAACCTTTTAATTGATTAGCTGGAGGTTTAAAAAAATTAAAACATATTTCAGTATTCACTTTCATTATTTGCCTAATATATTTCAAAATAGTAGTTCTTTTTATACTTTCATTGGTGCATTGTAATTATGCACGATAGTGAGATTCAAAGTGAAACATAAATACATGCATAAATACATCACTTGTGTGTATTTCCCTCCGTATCCTACCCTGTTCCCCTTCCTACTTCCCCATACATGTTAGTGAGATTGGAAGTGATTCCTTCATACATATACATAACCTTCTGTGAACTGTTCCCTTCCTCAAGCCTCATTTTCCCCTCTCCCCATTCTTCCCCCAACTCCTTTCTATTATCCTCCTGGTCTCTCTCCTCATTTTCATCAAGTCCCTTTTCTTTCCTCTTTTCTCTCTACCTTCCACATATGAGAGAAAACACAGGACCATTGACCTTCTGAGACTGGTTGATGTCATTTAGCATAGTATTCTCTAGTTCTATTCATATTCCTTTAAATGACATAATTTTGTTCTTCTTTATGGCTGAGTAAAATTCCATTGTGTGTATATACCACATTTTCTTTACCCATTCATCTGTTGATGGACACCTAGGTTGGTTCCATAATTTGGCTACTGTGAATTGTGCTGCTATAAACATGCGTATGCATGTACCTCCATAGTATTCAACTTTAATTCTTTTGGAAAGATACCAAGGAGTGGTATAGCTGGGTCATATGGTGGTGCCATTCCTAATCACAAATCAGTAGTTCTTAAACTTATATGATTCACAGGCCTCTTTGATAATCTTATAAATGCTATAAACCTTTTTTCAGAAAATATACATATCCACATATGCACAACACTGATATTTTGTACAATTTTAGGGGCTTATCTTTTCACTGAAGCCTAATCCATAGCTGCTAGTTTCCTGATCCTTACATAAAAATGCAAATAAATTTAGTAACCATCCGAATTAGAATAGTATATATATTGTTGTCCATAATACACATATACAATATTTAAAAGTCAAAATAGCTTTGGAACTATTTAGTTTTTAATCATGTTACTACTTCTTTCTCCCATCAAAAAAAAATATCACAGGATAAAATAGAGTCGTATCTCTTATTTTCACTACTGGAGATACTAAGTCAGTATGAATACAACAGTGAGGAAGGGTTAGAAACTAAAGTGATAGATAACATTTTTTAACTGTAATTATTAGTGTTTTCTTTCTTCAAAAGAATTCAGCCTAAGGGCCTCAACTGATAATATATTTTCTCAATCTCAATTATGTAGTTTAGCATCTTTTGGATACCATCATTAACGATTCAGCAAAGAGCCTCAGGAAGCCTTAAAGGGAAGTCCAGGAAGAAGGCGATGGTTGGTCCCAGAGGGAAATATCCAAATGAAGAAACAAAGCATAGTTTTTAGTTCATTCTTGTTAAGTGGGACAGTACACTTAGTTCAGTCCCTGGGGCACAATTTTTCAAGATTACTAATTGCTAGACATGGCAAGCAAAGGAATATATGTGTCTTTAACACGTGCAGTCTCTGTTTCCTGAAGATCAAACAAGTGATGAGAAGCATTTGAGTATTAATGGGGGAAATGTGAGAAGTATGGTAAGAATTAATCCCTTGGGGAAAAAAAGAAAATCCCTAGAGTACTGCTTTGGCAGAAATGGGAGGATTCCAATGAAAGAAACCTGATACTTCACAAGACAGTGACAAATTGTGCATGCGTCGATACTGACTCATTCTCTCACAACTGCTCTGTTACCTACTTCTGTTAGCATATATGTTATTATTCTGAAAGTAGGATGCTTTTTAAAGAGTCTAAAATCAGTTTTAAGTGTTGGAAAATGTATTTTGGAGTCAGTTCTTGCTTTCTATTTGTTTCTGGAAAAGAAGAGTCAAAATTTGTGTTAACTTTGAGGAACAACTAAAATAATTATGCATTTCAACTGTGAAAACATTGGACGTTAAGAGAAGCATAATTAAGCCGGGCGTGGTGGCGCACACTTGTAATCCCAGTACTTTGGGAGGCAGAGACTGGAGAATCCGGGTTCGCGGCCAGCCTCAGCTCTCTCTCTCTCTCTACTTAGTGAGGCCCTCCGCAACTTCGTGAGACCCGGTTTCAAAAATAAAGTATAAAAAATAGGGCTGGGGGTGTAGCGCGGAGGTAGAACGCCCCTGGGTTCAATCCCCGGTACCACAAAAAAAAAAAAAAAGAGAAGCATAATTGATTTGCTAGAGCACACTTATTTCTGGAAAACTTGTAAATAAATTGGTCAGCAGGTATCTGTAAAGGCAATTATATCATCTGTGTGAGTTCTAGGAATAAGAGATGTTTGAGTCCCTATTATTTACCAGATGGTACTACCACTAACTGCAACTTCTAATAGTGTAATTATTTATTCAATATTTTACATATGTTAACTAATTTACTGCTCAGCAACACTATGAGTTAATTGCAATTACCTCCACCTATAAAGATATTCCTATGCATTGTTCTGTTTTCTCTACAAAAATAGTTTAATGACCTAATTGTTATAATTCTGTTTCATTAATGAGAAAACTGAGATATAGAGAGGACCCATAGCAGTGCTGGGAGTCTGAATGAAGTCTGACCAACTCACACATGCTATTTTAATGCTTAGAGTGAGAAGTGAGATTGGGTAGGCTTCTTAATTTCCTGATCCAAATTTCTCAAGGGACTACTGATATAACTATATCTCTGTTCTTCCATTTAATCTACAAATTTGAGTGAGCCAACTTTTTTAAAATCCATTTTTAAGTGTAGAATGAACTGAGTCATGGTATTTTTTTTATACTTTTATTGGTACATTGTGATTATACATAATAGCGAGATTCAAAGTGATGCAGACATACGTGCACACATCGCTTGGTGTATTTCCCTCTGTGTCCCACCCTGCTCGCCCATCCTCCCTTCCCGGCTATGTAAGTGAGATCAGTAGTGATACCTTCATGTATGGACATAATCTTATTGGAACTATTTCCTTCCTCAATCCTCCTTTTCCCTCTTCTCACCTCCCTCCCCCAATTCCCTTCCACTATTCTACTAGTTTCTCTCCTTGTTTATCTAAAAGCCCCTTTTATTTCCTATTTTCTCTCTAGATTTCAAATATGAGAAAAAAACATATGACCTTTGACTTTCTGAGACTAGATGATCTCACTTAGCATAATATTCTCTAGTTTCATCCATTTACCTGCAAATGGAATAATTTTGTTCTTCTTTATGACTGAGTAAAATTTCATTGTATGTATATACCACATTTGCTTTATCAATTTGTCAATTGATAGGCATCTAGGTTGGTTCTATAATTTGGCTATTGTGAATTGTGCTGCAATGAACATGGGTATGTATATATCACTATAGTATTCTGACTTTTAATTTTTTTGGAAAGATACAGAGGAGTGGTATAGTTATGTCATATGGTGGCTCCTTTCCTAGTCTTTTGAGGAACTCCATACTGATCTCCATAGTGGTTGTACTAATTTACAATCCACCAACAGTGTAAAAGAGTTCCTATTTCCCCATATCCTCACATCCTCACCATCACTTATTATTGTTTGTATTCTTGATAATTGCCATTCTAACTGAAGTTAGATAGAATCTCATTATAGTTTTTATTTACATTTCCCTTATTGCTAATGAGGTTGAACATTTTTTTCATATATTTATTGGTCATTTGAATTTCTTCTTTTGAGAAGAGTCTATTCAGTTCACTTGCCCATTTTTATTGGGTTATTTTTGTTGTTATTTTGTTTTGGTATTAAGTTTTTTGAGTTATTCATATATTCTAGTATTAATCTACTATCAGAGGAGTAGCTGGCAAAATCTTCTTCAATTCTGTAGGTCATCGCTTTAGTCTCTTGACTATTCCCTTAGTTCCACAGAAGCTTTTTAATTTGATGCATTCCACTGTTTGATTCTCATTTTTATTTCCTGAGCTTTGAGGGTCTTGTTGAAGGAGTCTCTACTAACTACCTGTATGTTGGAGAGATGGTCCTATGTTTTCTTCTAGTAATTGCAAAGTTTCTGGTCTAATTTCTAGGTTTTTGATCCATCTTGAGTTGACTTTTGTGCAGGGTGAGAAATTTCATTTTTCTACATAAGGATATCCAGTTTTCCCAATGCCATTCATTGTTTTGTCACTGTAGTTCTGTAGTATATACTCTATAATTTTAAAGATATATTGTGCCATACTTAAAATACTGATTACTGGGCCAGATGCTTTGAGGCTGATATGTACCCCCAGTCCAGGACCCATTATAAAGAAGTAACTATTAGACATAGGACTCTCATATAAAAAAAAAAGAGGAAACCAACACAATAGGAGGTACAAGACTAAGAACCCTGAAGATGTAATAAAAAAGGCCAATAAAACAATAATAAATTCTCATAACCCCATAACAATGGAAGTTATTGATATAGAAGTGCAGAAAATACCAGGAGGCTTCATAACTTGTATTATTAGTTTGATCAGAGACTTAAGAATGAAATAAAAATGTATAGTGGATGTGAAAGAACATGTCAATAAGGAAATTGAAATTCTGAAAAAGAACCAAACAGAAATCATGAATGAAATGAAAGACACAGTGAACCAAATAAAAATTTAGTAGAAAGTATCACCAACAGACTGGACCACATGGAAAACAGAGTCTCAAGCATAGGAGACATTGTATATAAACTTCTACACTCAGTCAATAATAAAGAAAGACAATACAAGACCACGGTATTCCTTTTGAGTTTCTGTGGTTCTTACAGTGATTTTAAGGTGTGGTTGGCTTGGGATATATTTATGCCATATGATGACTATGCTGAAAGCTTACTTACTTTGTTTAGTGCTATTCTAGTATAGCGGAACTTAGACATCAAGTGTAATTCTTCTACATTTTTCTCTATGTAACTGGAATGTGTTAGATCTCTACATGTGAGAATCCATTCAAATAACATTTTACTTATGTCCCATAACATATTTGCTTTTTATTGAGGTCATTTAACCTACTTTGGCTAGGAAAGACATGGGAAAGGATGGTGATTGGCACTAGCCAGATCCGTAGCGACCTACAGAATAAAGGCAGCCTTCTACATTTGTTTCACTTCATTCCACTGACATACCCAAATAGAAGGTTTTATGAATATCTATATATAGGCCTGTGTATTTTGGAATTGGAGAGCACACAAAGGAAGGCAGTTGTAAATATAATGGAGCAAATCTTATAATTAGAAGCCTTTCTGTAGAGTGGAAGTTATTTACATTTCAAACTCACCCTAGGAAGGCAGTCTTGACTGGTGGGCTGTGGAACCAGATTTGCTGATTCAAATCCCGACTTCACACTTACTAGCTGAGTGACCTTCCACTGGTGACTTAGACAGTTTCTGTCCCAATTTTCTCATATTTAATATAAGGATAATAGCATCTTCTTTATAGGGTTTTTGAGCAAGTTGAATAAGCCAATATATATAAAATACTTGAATTAGTGTCTGGAATATGACAACTGCTCAATAAATATTATAGGAATAAATTTTTATATAATATATATATATATATATATATATATATATATATTTATTTATTTATTTATTGTGGTACCAGGGATTGAACCCAGGGGCGTTCTACCTCCGCGCTACTCCCCCGGCCCTATTTTTTTATACTTTATTTTGAAACCGGGTCTCACAAAGTTGCGGAGGGCCTCGCTAGATAGAGAGAGAGAGAGAGAGACAGGAAGAGAGAGAGAGAGAGAGAGAGAGAAAGCTGAGGCTGGCCGTGAACCCGGATCCTCCGGTCTCCGCCTCTCAAAGTACAGGGATTACAAGCGTGCGCCACCATGCCTGGCTATAATATATATTTAAAAGGTAATGTTTAATACATAAAGATGGTTTCAGAAAATCATATGGTATCATATCTCTGCACATAGACAAGAATTTCTTTATTCTGTAATCCCCAGAAAGCCAGTGTTTATTTTTAGTTCATGAAATTGCCCATTGTCATAACTTTTCAGTATCTTAGTGTCTTCAAATGGAGAATGGAGGAAATAGTATCTGTCTCATAGATGTAAAGTTCTTGGCACATATAAAAGTATCCGGTAAATGATAATTGTTGGGTCAAGGGAAGGGAGGGGGCCATGAAAGAGAGAAATGAGAAAACAAAATTGAGGGAAAAATTTGGAGAAAGTAAAGAGAAAAACTTTAAACTGTGATCTCCCATTTTCCATTTTCTTGGTTGGTTCTTTCTCTACTTACAAATTTTTAGAAGTTTTAGTGTTTCATACTTAAACAGAAAGTAGCACTTCTGTCTACTTCAGAACAAGAGGATAAAGTACTAGTCTTTTACAAACAGTAAGCAAGAAATGAATTTTACATGATAAGTAATATAGAAAACTTATCATTGTTACTAAAGTAAAGGCAGTTCAACACACATGCTTCAGTGATTTCCTTGGTTCAAGAATTATTTGATATATGACCCAGCTATAGCACTCCTCAGTATCTTTCTAAAAGAATTAAAGTTAGAATACTACGGTGATGCATGCATACCCATGGTTATAGCAGCACAATTCGCAAGAGCCAAATTATGGAACCAACCTAGGTATCTATCAACAGATAAATGGATAAAAGCATATACACACAGTGGAATTTTACTCAGCCATAAAGAAGAACAAAATTGTGTCATTTGCAGGAAAATGGATGGAAATACAGAATATTATGCTAAGTGAGATCAGCCAGACTCAGAAGGTCAAGGGTCATATGTTTTCTCTCACATGTGGAAACTAGAGAAAATATGGAAAGGAAAGGGACTTCATGAAAATGAGGACAGAGACCAGGAGAATAGTGGAGGGGATTGAGGGGAGGGGAGGGGAGATGAAAAAGGAGGCTTGAGGAAAGAAACAGACCAAATATTGCTGTGTTCACATATGAAGGTTTCACTACCAAGCTCTCGCTCACCCGTATGGGGAGTAGCAGGGTAGGGTACAGTGGGAAATACATCAAGAGGTGTCATGTGCATATATAAATGTGTCACTTTGAATCTCACTATGATGTATAATTACATTGCACAATCAAATTCTAAAAAAAGGACACACACATAACCAAAATTCTGTTAAATATCTTAAAAGCATATTATATTAAGGTATACATTAAAAATTAAATAAACTTTAAAAGTCCATTCCTGTGTCACACTAGCCATGTTGTTCAATAGCTACAAGTGGCTACTGGGTACCACATTGGACCCAGAATTATAGAGCATTTATAGCACTTGTCACAAGTTTTATTGAGCAGGGCTAATAAATATCTGATACTCAGGGAACAGTCTGTGTTCCATCATTTTTGGTCTCACATAGCAGTTTGTTAGAAATGCATATGAACAGTGTGAACATTAAAATTTGAGAAGCTCAAGGTCAGTAAGTTATACTCTAAGTTGCTAATAATGGATTTAATTAAATTTAGCCAAGATTAAAAAATAATTATTTGATAGGCAAACTCTGAATATACTAATGAATATGTGAATAAATGAATAATATATCAATGAAAGAAAATGCAAAAAATAAAAGAAGGCATTTTGTCTCACTTTTCCACCCAGTTCTGCCGCAGGTTTTCTTTTTAAATTCTTATTGGTGCATTATAGTTATAATGAGATTCAAAGTTATATATTCATGCATGCACACAACATCTCTGGGTGCGTTTCCCTCTCACACCCCCCCACTCCCTCCTCATACATGCTCGTGTGATTGGTGGTGATACATTCATCTACCAACATAACATTAGTCTGTTTCTTTCCTCAAGCCTCATTTTCCCCTCCTCTTCTCCCTCCCATAATGCCCTCCCTCTATTCTGCTGGTCTTTCGCATTTTCCTGAAGTCCCTTTCTTCTCCTATTTTCTTGCTAGCTTCCACATAGGAGAGAAAACATGTGGCCCTTGCTTTTCCGAGTCTGGCTGATCTCACTTAGCATGCTGTTCTCTAGCTCCATCCATTTTCAGCAGGATTTCTTTCTTATGCCTCTGGATCTCTATCGGCTTTCCTTCAGCAAATCCTTTGTTAAATCAAGAATACAAAGTTGTCAGTTCCAAAAGAATTTACTGTCTAAGTCAGTTTGGGCTGCTGTAACAGAATACTGTAACCTGTGGCTTATAAATAACAGAAATGTACTCCTCATGTTTCTGGAGGCTGAAAGTCTGAGATCAGCATGCCAGCGCGGTTAGGTTCTGGTGAGGGTCAGAACCCTCTGGGTTACAGACTGCCAGCTTCTCCTTGTCTCCTTACATGGTGGAAAAAGGCTGTCTGGTCTTTTCCTAAAAGGGTATTAATCCCATTTATGAAGAATCTACGTACATGACCTAATTATCTCCCCCAAACCCCAGCTGCTGTTACCATTAGGCATGCCTGCTAGGATTAGGATTTCAACAGGTAAATTGGTGGGGGGGCACACAGACTTTCAGTCCATAGCACCATCCAAATTTACTATGTGAATTCCAGATAGACCCATGTCATGATAAAAGTATTCATCACTTAATACCCATTTAATAATGATACTTGTTGTAAGAGCATGTCTATCTTAGAAAGAAAGAAGAGATTGGTTTTTAAGTTCATCGTCCCTTAGACTTCTGGGGCTCATGCTCAGATAGTTCAAGAGTGTTGTAAGATGATTGAGACAAGACGTGATTCAATCCAAAATGATTGCTAAGAAATGTGCCCTCTCTGCCTCTCAAATAAATGTCTTATTTAGTTATATAGCAGTGGATTTTTTCATCCTAGATTTATCATTCTTAATGATCAGTGTCTCATTTGGGTCCATAATCTAACAGTTTTATTTACTTTCATTTAGCAAGCTTCTCTCATTTTCTTTCCAAAAGTGATTTCAGTCAGACAAGCTATGTGCAGGACTCAGTAATTTTATAAAGAAAAATTCTTTCTAAACTTGGGTGTTATAAATACATCAAATTTGTCTTTGTTGTATTGTTTTACTCATTTTGTTTTTTGTTTCAGGGAATTCCAGGATTGGCTGGTAATATTGGTTCACCTGGTTACCCTGGCAGGCAGGTGCAGTAACTATATTTACACTTCTTCTTTTATGTTCTACTTTAGTAACACATTGTATGTTCTGATTTTGAGAGTTAATATTCAAATGACAGCTGGTTTATTTTTATTAAATATGAATTACTCATGGAGAAATAATTTCAAAACAAAGCTGTGAATATCCTTCAAAAACTTTATTGCAGAAAGTTTTGCTAGAAATGGGAGTGGGGCTTTCAAACATGTTTGTTGTAATTGTACAGTGGGACCTTCAAGATTAAAATTCCCAAGAGTCGATGAGATCTTAAAACAGCCCCATGCTGACTTTACAATACTGCCATTGACCCAAATGAATTAATAGCAAGAGTTAAGACTCTCTATAATAAGTGTTATTTTTAATAACACAGTTATAAAAACTTGGGAAATAGTTGGCAGTGCTACATACACCACTACCAAATACTTTCATCTGAACTGAACTCGGTTCTTTGTATACTGTTTTGAAATTTTATTGAATCATTTTATATGTATTTACCTCTAATTTCTAACTTTAACTACTTTTGTAGACTAATAATAGAGTAGCTTTCCTTCCTAGGTTTTCATGAATTGGGTATTTCTAAAATTAATTAATTTAATATAGAAAATTATATTTATATATTTTATTCTCAAGAATGAAGGAAACAAAAATATCCCAAACAATTTATTGTTAACAAAATTCTATTTTAGGCTCCTAAAAATATCTGTTCCACCAAGTAATGATCTATGTTGTCTGGAAAGCAGAAGATAGGAACACTTAGGCATATGGAGATTGATTTGAAGTGTGTTCTTTTTAAAAAATTATGGGGCTGGTTTTAGAATGAGTTAATTAGAAGTGTTTTTAAAACAACACAGTTTTCTAATAAGAAATAATTTAGTGAAAAAATTTGTGTATCTGACAATGTGTTAATCTGTTGTACTTAGATAACTAAAATATATTTGTGTATAGATTATATCCAATGCCAAAAGAGGTTCTGAAATTCTAAAATTCCTTGCACATTTGTAATCTTCATTAGAGATTTCTGAATAGAGGGTTCTGAAGTTTATAGGTTTGAAAATGATGCCTCTTTATTAATCTGTTTGTTAACAACTCTTTAAAGATACCATAGTCTGATGACAGTGCCTTCTGTTCACACTAGGGTTTAGCTGGACAAGAAGGAAACCCAGGTCCTAAAGGTGTACGAGTAAGTGAGCGTGTTCATCATTTTGCTAAGTGTGTTTGCATAGCAGTAGAATAAAATATACGAAGTGCTTACCATTTTTACACTTTTTCAGGAGCTTTGAATTTAGTGCAAGTTTAGTCTGAATATTCTTGCTATTTTCACTTGGTAACAGAAAACAGCCTCATAGTGGTAGGTTTTGCATCATTTTCTATTAATTTCTAGTTCTTAACCTAATGCCTAACATGTTAGAATGTGACTTACAAATACATGTAGTATTATTTATATATGAACATATACAAAACTAAAGTCATGATTTTAAAAAGTCAATAGTTCAAAGATGAGGTAATTTTATGATGCAAAAACTGTCAAGAGTAAGGAAGCATTTGCAAAAAAGGAAATAAGCTTATCATATCAAGAACATCCCATTCTACTTCTAAACCATCAAAGGAAATGTTAACCACATCTAATCATTAAGGGAGCAAAAAATAAAGCTACTATGATATATGTAGTGTGCTACAAATTAAAATCAAAGGAGATTCTAGGAAAATTAGTAAAAAACTAATTTTTTTGTTTTAGAAATTCTCTATTTGAGGGATGGGTACTGGAGGTTGAACCCAGGGGCATTCTATCTCTGAGCTACACTCCTACCCCTATTTTATTATTATTTTTTAAAATTTTGAAACAGAGTTTTCGCTAATTTCTTGAGGGTCTTGCTAAATTGCTAAAGCTGACCTTGAGCCCACGATCCTCCTGTCTCAGGCTCCCAAGTACTGGGATTATAGGCATGCATGACCAAGCCCGGACAAATTCTCTGTTTTTAATAGCCAGTTATTTTCCTGAGCCTACATTTGTGCCTTTTATTATCAACAGTACCTTCTAGAAATAGGTAAAGCATAAAATATTTAAATAGTATGTGCAACAATGATGCTTTACATTTGAAGAATTTTAAAATATTTTCATATGTATTTTCTTTATTTTGCCATCAGTCCTGTGAAGTAGAAAACGGCAAACTCAGGAGCTTATCTTTGGCAGTTAATGCTGGCTAGAACTAGAACCAAGCCACCTTTAGCTCTGTGCTCTTTCCACTATACCTTTATCCTTGCATTACCTAAAAATAAAATGGGGAAACGTCATCTTTTTTATTAGAACTTATGCTGAAATTTGGGAAGCAAGAAGAAATTAGTGGTCAAGAACATGAGCTGTGGAGTTAGATAGCTCCCCTTGTTTTGTTGTAGCCCTTCTTTTACTAGCTTTGTACTTTAGATATCATCCACCCTCTCTGTGCTTCATTTATCTTATGAAATGGTGGTAATGAAATTTGCCTTACAAGTGGTTGTGAGAATTAAATAGGACTCACATTCTTAACTAAAGCACAGTGCCTAGCATATGGTATGTACTTACTACGCAGATTCTACAGTGATTATTTGGATTTGGGGGTTTCTTTTGTATATGAGATAATAACTTCAAGACATGCATGCAAAATATATTTGGCACTGTGGAGTTTACTCTTAATGCATTTTCTTATCTTGCTTCAGTGATTCATATAACTTTCTAAGTTCTTTATATAATTTTTGTACTGAATTATATATCCTTTTGTTGTTGCTTTTATCTCATTTGTGTTGAAAATTGTTGCCTAGGCTGTCATATTTTTATATTGCACTTTTGGTTTTTGACTGCCAACTTCATGAAAGTATTTTTAAATCACAGATCTAATCTTTCTGATTGATTTTAGTACGTGACATGTCATCCTAGGAGATTGTAACAAAAGAACAATCAGCTAAGCATCACTTACATAGAAAGTTACACATTATGAAGACATTTCCACAATTTACATTTTATTTTATTTTGAAAATTTTTCTTTGAGAGTGTGGATGGAATCTGGAGGGCACAAATGGTCTCAAATGTAGACTTTTGACAATAAGTTAAAATCTGGTTTAAAAAGACAAATATCACAGTAGCATGCTCACAGAATTATAAGTTTTTTTCATTTAACTTGTGTCCTATTACTGGATAAGAGTACATTTTATGTATTATATATGAATACTTTTATGAATCATACGATAAATTATCTTTGGACTAGCATAATTATTTGACTATATTTTTGGTACTAATAGAATTACTATGTTAATAAAAACATTTAAAATAGACCATAACTTTTTAAATCCTCCTTTGGTATTTCTTGATGTAATAATATGCTAAATGCCTCAAAAAGTAGAACTATGTGAGACTTCTCCTGACCTTACTGGTGGTCCTGTTGGTGACACAAAATCGCCTCCTCCTTAATCTACATATAGCCTTTAACTCAAAAGGCAAAAGTAAATTTATTACTATTATTTTTGTCAATTTTTTGTTACTATAGCAAAATATCCAAGATAATCAGCTTATAAAGAGAAAAGGTTTATTTTGCCTCATAGTTGTGGAGATTCTAGTCCGTAACTGATTGGCCTCATCACTTTGAGCCTGTGGTAAGGTAGCGCATCATAGATGGAGTGCACAGTAGAGCAAAACTGCTCTTCACATCATGAATCAAGAAGTCAAAAAAAAAAAGAAAAAGAGTAAGTAATCAGAGTCCTACAATCTCCTTCAAAGGCATTCCTCCAATGACTTAAGTAGCTAGGCCCCACCTCTTAAAGATTCCACCGCCTCTCAATAGCACCACCCAGGGGCCAACCCTTTAACAAACACATGGGCCTTTGGGGGACAATATAGATCTAAACTATAGCGGTTATTATTTTTATATTTTTTGTTTCATTACACACCTCTGTGTCATGATAGTAATTTGAGAATACCACAATCTTGTTTAATGGGTATTGTTGACATTTTCTGTTAGAATCAACATAATAATTATTAAGAGACTGTTATGAAACACCTAATCAATTACTCATTTCATTGTTCCTTTTACAGTGTATAACTGTAAAATATTGCCTTTATACCTGCTCAGTCTATGTTGAATAGAGGTTGGACTTCTAAACTCCGTGCTCTCAGTTGGTTATTTAGTTCACTGATAAGTGCACATCAGTTAGGATGTCTGTTTCTTTTATTTATATCCAAAACACAAGTAAATTGAAGCAAAAGTTAGCTGTGTGTGTGTGTGTGTGTGTGTGTGTGTGTGTATTACTGGGGATTGAACCCAGGGGCATCCTACCTCTGAGCTATACCCCCAGCCCTATTTTATTTTTTAGTTTGAAACAGGGTCTCACTAAGTTGCTGAGGCTGGCTGCGAACCTGTGATCCCCCTGTCTCAACCTAAGAACTGGGATTATAGGCCTGTGCCACCACGCCAAGTTTAGCTGTATTTTTACTTGAAGTTAACTGTAACTGATGATTCTGGAAATGCATATAGCTAATAGTGATAATACTAAGTGCATTGCTATCAGAAATAATTTTGTACTCTTCATTTTAAAAGAAATATTCCCTATTCTTTAATTGCTTGACTTGCAAGCAAGCAAATTATAGATGTTCCATTTTATTAAAGTTAAATAGAAAGAAACCAATTCTCTCTCTCTTCTAACTTTTGCTTCTTCATTCAATTTGTAGAACATAAGGGAACTTCAGGTGTTTTGCCTTGTCAAAAAAAAAAAGTGTTCCTCTTTCTATGACAACACTCAACTAGCTTTCCCAGAAACGAAATCCCTAGCAAAGTTTTTATTCCAGCCTACTTAGAAATGATTTCTGAGATATTTACCTTTTACATTTGTAAAATTATGGTAAAATAAATATAACATAAACTTTCCTGTTTTAACCATTTTTAAGTGTACAGTCAATGGCACTATATAAATTCACATTCTTATGCAACCGTTATCACCATCCATCTCAAAACAATTTACTTCCCAAACTGAGACTCTGCAGCCATTAAACAACTCCTTCTACCCCCAGCCCCACTCCCTGGTATTTGCCACTCTACTTGTCTCTATAAATTTGACTGCTTTAGGTACCTGATCTAAGTGAAATCGTATGATATCTGCCCTTTCGTGACTGGCTTATTTCCCTTGTCATCAAGGTTCATCTATGTTGTGGCATGTGTCAGAATTCCTTCCTTTTTTAAGACTGAAACATAGAATTCCATTGTATAAATTTTACCACCTTTTGTTATCTGTTCATCTATTGATGAACATTTGGGTTGCTTCCACCTTATGTCTATTGTGAATGCGGCTGCTATGAGTGTACAAATACAAATGACAATTACTTTTTTAATGCCTGCATTCTTTAGTGTTTATTATTATAGAGCATTTACTCTGAAAAGTCACCCATTCTCTAACTCAAAATAAGTAGGCTTCATGTAGAACCTAAGCAAAATGGCCTCCTGTATCTATACTTCAAATTATTTAGAACCTTAACTCTTCTCTGTATCCTAAAACCATTCTTCTCCCATATGCATTTCAATCTCCCTCTCTGATCAGTCATAATTTTTCTCTTTGCTTTCTCTTCACACGTCTAGTCTATTTTCTAAGCTTCAGACCTATCTGTCCTTCATGTCTTTTCTCTCTATGGGCCTCTCCCCTCCCTCGCTCCCTCCCTCCTTTCTTCCTTCCTTCCTTACTCACTGAGGATTGACCCCAGAGGGATTCTAACTCTGAGCTATACCCCCTAAGCCCTAATTTTTTATTTTGAAACTGTGTCTCATTATGTTATTGCATGCTGGCCTTGAACTTGTGATTCTCCTGTCTCCTCCTGTTTCAGCCTCCCAAGTGCTGGAATTACAGGCATACACCACCACACCTAGCTGTCTATGGGCTCTTTCTACAAGCCCCACATCTCTAATATTCTGTTAAGATATTATATCTGAATGTCCCAGCATGACCACAAACTCAAAATGACAACAGAACTGTTTTTCTACCAAACTTAGCTTTCCTATTTGTTTTCCATATTCCTGACAGTGCTTACCATTTGCCTATCAGTCCAGCCATAAACCTTAAGAGTTTTCTTTGCCTTGATCCTTTAAGACAGATAAGAAGACCTATTGACCCACTTGTAACCCATGTGAATCTTATAACTTGCAAATTTGGTTATTTCAAAACTATGTCTTTTTTTAATGACTCACAGTATAAATTATAAACTCTCCATCATGGTATAAAAGACCTTTCCTGATAGGCCCCTGTCACCTTATCCAACCTACCTCTTGCCCACCAACCACACAGAATTACTTGCAAGACTTTGTATAAGCCTTGTTGTTTCATTCTGATTGAGTGATGGCACGTTGTTAGCCTTGCCTTTCCTTTTCTTCAAGACTCACCTTAAATGTTGACTCTTTAGTAAAGCATCCTTAATCTTCTCTCTAGGCAAAGTGAATCATTCTGCTTCCAATGTTCCCTTTGTGTCTTGTACTTACCATATTATCTATTAAATAATCATGTTACAATTATCATATTCTGTACAATTACTTATTTGTATGATGCTCTTTTCTAAAGAACTATGCACTTCTTGAGGGCGGTGATTTTCACATTCATTTTAATAATCCCAGTACCTGGTACACACTGGTGCTAAAGTGCTGCTTGTTGAATCAGTGACCTAGATCCATAATGCTTCAAACTTAGACCACTGAAAGAGCAAGAGCCTTCTAACAGGTTTTCCAACATTCAGTGTTTCCTGTCTTGGATGTATTCTGTATTAATCGGCAGATTAATATTTTAGAAATACATTCTGACATCAGGGCCCTGCTGTATTCTCACAAACTCAGTATCTTCCATTTGTTTAAAATACAAAGTCTAAAATTCTTAGCTTGAAACTTAAGACTCTATTCTAGCCCCTAAAGTACCTATCATATACTTTGTAAGATTGTTGAAATAGATTATTTGCCACAGGTAAAATATAACTAAAGTATAATAGGATAAAGTACCTTGCACTGTTACTTATATGGTCCCTAGTTTCTCAAACCAGATCAGGCTCTTCATAAGGGTAGGATGGGTCTTTGGTCTTCTCCAAAGCATTTTACATAAAAAATGTGGCCAGTTCCCATTTATAGACACTCCCTGTTTGTTGCCATTAACAAAGACTACTTTGTCTCTACTTATTCTAATTGCTGTTCTTGGAATGTTCTGTCTCCATCCTCTACTTATAAAGATTGTACTTACTGGCTAGACCTATCTCAAGAGCCAGCCTCCTTTGAATCCTTCTTTGTCTTTACCTCCTGCCACATTGATCTCAACCTTTTTTTATTTTTTTGTGGTGCTTAGGGATTTAACCTAGGGGTGTTCTACCTCTGAGCTACACCCCCAGCCCCTATTTTTATTTTTTATTTGGAAACAGGGTCTTGCTAGGTTGCTGAGACTCTCGCTAAGTTGTTGAGGCTGGCTTCAAACCTGTGGTCCTCCTTTCTTAGGCTCCCAAATACAGGGATTACAGGTATGCGCCACCACACCTGGCTTCCTCCTGCCACATTGAAATGAATCTTTTCTTCCTATGTTCTTTTATAGTCTTTTGATACCTCCCTTCTACCTTACACTTTAGTTAATTATATACATATATTTTCTCTCTACTATAAAATTCAGTGAAGAAAATTATTTTGTCTTTTTGATTTTTACTAGCTTCCATGTCTCAAGTTATATCCCCTACATTTTTTAATGAAAAGATTGATGTGTAACTTCTATTTTTAAAAAGCCTTAATAAGGTGAGGAGAAGTTATTCATACTTTTAAATCTTATAATTTCATGTTGCTATAAATAAAATCTTAGGTATTTCTGTTTAGAATTATTTATGGAGTAAATATTGAAATGAAATAATATAAACACTATTTTCATGCTTTAAGGGTTTTATTGGCTCTCCTGGAGAAGCAGGACAGATAGGACCTGAAGGAGAAAGGGTAAGTTTCCTTCAAATTTTATTTCCAATGTGATCTACTTATGCTGATGTGTAAAGGGGTCATAAACTCAGATGTCAGGGAGGTAATCTTACTGAGCAAGCAAGTCAGGTTTAAGAAAAATCACCTGCAAGAAATATAATTACACTTTCTTAAATCTTATTTAATTTTTTATAAGGAAGTAACATGATATGAACATATAGTTAGATATTTTAAATTTAGTTTTAAAAAATATTAGCATACATAATCATGAAATCTTTATTTTTAATTCATTAATCTTTAATTTGAACATACATTTGTAATGCCTCATATATTTTGCCATGGTAACATGAAGAAAATTTTAGTCTCAGGGATATATTTTTGTCTAATTTAATTATTGGCTATAACTAGTCCCAAGTGTAGGTATTTGACAGATGGTTTGTTATCCTTAAAGGATCAATCGAGATACTGAGTTCTGACATTTCAGCTTCATCATATCTAATTGTCAGTGTTTTATGCAACTCAATGATTTCTATTTGTATTCTTTCATTTTTACTCAATATTAATTGAAAAAAGTGGAATTAAATGGAATTAGCATATTATCACAAAGTTTGAAATTACAGAATCATATTCAGAATTTAGTCCTTATCTCCATCATTATAATAATGCAGTTTGAGCCAAAATTTTCATTTCTGGAAAGTGATGATTGTAAATGAAAGTGATCCAGATTATTCTTTGCTAAATGTATTTTTCAAACATATAGTTTTTAAATTTTTTTCTTTTGGGGAATAAAACCCAGGACCTCAGTGAGTGAATTAAATTAGATTTTCTTGTAATTACATGTGCATGCCCTGCAGAGACGAAAGAGTCAAACAGTTTAAAAGTTCTATGGTAATTTGCCTGATCTTTGGTGAAATGAAGAGTTTTCCTTGATGAATGTAACAAGTCATTTCTTTCTTTTTTTTTTTTTTTGCTGCACCGGGGATTGAACCTAGGGGTGTTCTACCTCCGAGCTACACCCCCAACCCTATTTTTCATACTTTATTTTGAAACCAGGTCTCACGAAGTTGCGGAGGGCCTCACTAAGTAGCTGAGGCTGGCCGCAAACCCGGATCCTCCTGTCTCTGCCTCCCAAGTACTGGGATGACAAGAGTGCGCCACCACGCCCAGCACAACAAGTCATTTCTTTCAATATCAAAGAATATCTTCAGCATAATACTGTAACTAAGCCCCTTAAACTTCATGTAATACAGCATACACTAATAGATGATATCCTATCAATCTTGCAATCTTGCAAAGAATAGAACTGTTTCTTCTTGATCCAAAGGAGTATTGTTCATAATTCTGTTGCTCATGATACAATCCTTTTCTCACCTTTGAACTTACTCCTAATAAATAATTTAATGAACCAAAATTGCATATCCTTGCAAAATGTTGTCATCTTGTATTTCAGGGTCTTAGGTCCAGTGTTGACATCCACCATTAATAGGCACAGTGCTGTAATTACACACACTAGTTAGTTTTGACCAGTCTATACCAGTCTATATGGAAGTGTCAAGACCTGTCTCAATGAATAAATATAAAGCCATTTCATGATACTGTGCTTATTATATAACATGTCCTGATATTATTTGGCTACATCAAAACTCTGATTAAAACACATCTGACAGAGCTAACTGGATGTTATTATTTTATCATAAACACTTAAGTACAGAAAACCAGAAAAAAATAATCACCGCTGAAAACCAAAAAAAATCCTTTATGGAAGTCAGTATTGTATACACACACATACACACAAATATATATGCACATATTTATGAAAGATGCTTGTATAATTTTGTCTACATTGTTCTTAAGTTTCCTGTTGTGTTTTAGGGAAGCTATTAACCTTTAAGAAAATAAATATCCTATTGTTTTTTAAAAGGTTGGCTATTATGTAAAGGTACATAAAGTTCTAATGAAACTATTCTGCTCACCTTTGAACTTTTTTTGGTAATTAGAAAGACATAAGTATTTATCAAACACCATTGTCTTGAAAGTGAGTGGATTATATCCACCAATGATATCTTCTAATATATCTGTATGTACAACTAATCCCAGCAGCATGGTTCTGATAGATTTCTCCTCTCTCTCTCTCTCTCTCTCTTCTCCCCTCTCCCATGGGGGCTTTTGATGGTGGCCTAAAGCTCTAGGGCTCAAGCAATCCTCCTGTTTCAGCTTCCTGAGTGGCTGAAGCTATGGGAATGTGCCATAGTGCCTGGCTCTGAAAGATTTCAGTGTCTTATAAGTTTTACAAGTCTCTGAGTCTTATAAGAGACTACAAGTCTCAATATGATTATATCAAGAAGGATGCTTTAGAAGCAAGTAATAGATAACTCCAACTCTAACAGCTTGAAATAATGAAATTTTAATAATAGTGATGGTAATAGCACATTATTTATTGCATACACATGCACACACACAAGACATTCTGCAAATACTATATGCAAATTAACTCTGATGTGCTTAAAACATAACAAGATAGGTCTTAACTCTCATTATAGATGAAGAAAATGAGGTATACACAGAGAAAGTAACTTGTCTTCAACTATGTACTGGTAGTAAAAGCACAGCAAGGATTTGGACCAGGCATTATGGCTCCAAAGCTCTAGTGCGTAAGTAGCACACATTGCTTCTTACGTGACAGAAATCCATAGGTTAGGCGGAACTAGGTACAAGATGTCTTGAACAAAGTGATATCACCTTCTCTGTCTTGTCTTTCCTAACCTTGGCTTTACTCTAAGAATGATTTCTCATATAATTGCAAGGTTGCCAGTGCAAGGGTTAAATTAACTTTGTTTATATCCAGACAGAGAGAGAAGGAGACAGAGAGGAGAACATCCTCTTTTAGGTAGGAAAATAAGACCTTCCCATTTGTCTGGTTGTGCTATTGTTGGTAGTATACCTACTTCGAGATAAATAACTATCACAAGTAGTTGTCAGGATCCCATTTGGAAATATAAATGGAGTGGATATCTGAATAAAACCAGCCATCTGTTTTGAAGAAGGAAGGGAGCTGCTTCAATTAAATGAATATATTGAAGGTTTTCTGAACACCACAATGAATTTGCAGGATAACTTATTTCTGACTTCATTAGTTGATAATTGAGAAAAAATCTATAATATCTAACTCATTCATTCAACAAATATTAATTTTGACTTTTTTGTATTCTAGGGCATACCTGGGATCCGTGGAAAGAAGGGTATTAAGGGAAGACAGGTAACTTGATTCTCCTTGAAGTTGAGTGTAGAACATTATAATTTTGTGTTTATTTCTCATTTATTAAAATACGGATGTATTTTTTGCTTTCATTGTTATCATCCGTAATCCATCTCATTCAACAGAGTTTAGTTTTTTGCTACTTTAGTAGTATATCAAATAATTGTTGAGAATGTAAAGGAAATTTTAGATCTAAAGATAAATAAATTTATTACTTCTAACCCATTTACTATTCAATTGGAAGAAACCCTTCTCTTCATAGTAAGGAACTAAAATGTCACAAAAATACATGAACAACTTAAACAATAATGGTAGTACTATTCAACCTATTCTTATATGACCAGATGTTCTAGAGGTTTCTAAAATGCCTGCTTCAGCTGTTAGCTTAGAGACTAGTTTATTATAGCTTCTTATATTTTCAGATTTAAAAAAATCAAGGAAAGTGAATTTACTGGGTAATATGATATCAGAGATGAGAGAAAATTTTGACATCATTCAATAGCCTACATTTTAACAAATGAGAAAACTGTGGTGCAGAGAATATTCTCAGGTTATCCTGGCTAAGTTAGTATAGCTGTTTAGCCACCTGTTTTCCATTTGTACAATTTTTATTACTACCCCAAAACATTTTTCTAGGGTGAGACATTGTGGGCTACACTGTATTCTACAGTCTGTGGGGAGAAAAATCAAGTTTTCATAACAAGGTTTCTAGAATTTTGGAATACCTGAATCAAATCTTCATGGTGATGCAAATGGAATACACGTGTTTTCACATATACTTTTACTAAGGATCTATTATAAATGCATGTTTTAAAGCACATATACTAAAGCGATAAAACTTTGCAAAGCACAGTAAAGACAAAGGGCCCAGTAATCATGTATTCACTGTTTTTCCACAGCCTTCTTGATCTCTCCTTTTGAATTCAATAGACTCCTGCTAGGTAGTTTTATAATTCCTTCTTATAGTTTGGATCTAGAATGTCCCCCGGATGCTCGTGTGGAAGGCTTGGTCCCTGATGCAGCAGTGTCCAGAGGGCTTGGGAAGTAGCCAGCTCATGGCAGCTCTGATCTCATCAGTACGTCCACCCATTGCTGGGTTCATAACGGAATGAGCTACTGGGAGGTGGTGGGCACTGTAGGAGGTGGGGCCTAGTTGGTGAAAGTCGATCACTGGGGTTATGCCCTGGAAGGGTATGTCTCGTCTGTCTCTCTGTCTCTCTGCTTCCCAGCTGCCATAAGGTGACCAGCTTTGTTCCACCTTGTCTTCTCTGCCACGATGCTTTCTCACCAGTCTCATAACAATGGAGCCAGCTGATCATGGACTGAAACCTCTGAAACTGAGAGCCAAAATAAATCTTTCCTCCTTTTAATTATTTTTCTCAGATCTTTTATCACCACAACAGAAAGCTGACTAACATATGCCCTATGGAATAAGAAACCAGTGGTTTATCTATAGCTTGCTATTTA
The DNA here is from genome assembly GCA_004027185.1 of Glis glis. Taxonomy (NCBI): domain Eukaryota; kingdom Metazoa; phylum Chordata; class Mammalia; order Rodentia; family Gliridae; genus Glis; species Glis glis. The sequence continues at coordinate 32,572 of PVJS01002922.1, read as the reverse complement.
TCATATTCAAATAATTTTAAAACATTTTATCCTGTGAAATTTGTAATATTTGTTCAAGATAGTATAGGTGTTAATAGCACCATTATAAAGGTGAGGAAATTGGGGGAGCTCTAATTGACCGATGTGTGCATGTATACTTCTACCACCCTGAAACACATATCCATATTCCTTAGATAATTTTTGCTTTCTGTCTTCAACTAACATGGCTTATAAAAGACATGATTTGCTTTTTATAATATTTGGCCCAAATATGCTAAAACTATTTTAAAGTTTCACTTTGGGGTTTTTAATGTATTAAGATAAACTTATGAAACTCTTAAGAAATACAAAAGAAGCCAAACGTTTTGTTCTCCTGCATTTATAATAAACTTTAAAGCTACTCTTACAACAGTTCTAACAACAGAAACTACCATCATCATTACCATCATAACCATGTTTTTTTAATTTTCAAGTACTATGCTAAATATTTTGTATGCTATCTTACTTGATATTCTATTATACTTGAATATGTTGGTATGTTATTTGCTTACATTTTAGCCCTCATACATATATCCCCACAGAAATACATTCCTTTTTACCATATGTCGAATTTCTAATCTAAATAAGAAGATCTGGGCCTTCTTAAAATTGACAGTAGGTTAGTCTTACCTTCTTTATTCTTGTTTTCTCCATTCTGTGCCTTCTTATTTCTCCCATCCTCTTTTTATCAAATTATGTCATCAATAAATGAACTAAGAAAATCATTTGTAATAATGTATATATTACTTCCAGTGCTTAAATACTACCTTGCCCATTAGTAATTAAAGTGTATAGAGCTGGGCATGGTGGCGCACACTTGTAATCCCAGTACTTTGGGAGGCGGAGACCGGAGGATCCGGGTTCGCGGCCAGCCTCAGCTCTCTCTCTCTCTCTCTCTCTCTCTCTCTCTCCCTGTCTCTCTTTCTCTCTCTCTCTCCCTGTCTCTCTCTCTCTACCTAGTGAGGCCCTCCGCAACTTCATGAGACCCGGTTTCAAAATAAAAGTATAAAAAAATAGGGCCGGGAGTGTAGCGCGGAGGTAGAATGCCCCTGGGTTCAATCCCCGGTACCTCAAAAAAATAAAATAAAAAATAAAAAATAAAAAATAAATAAATAAATAAATAAATAAAGTGTATAGAATCTTAAGGTAAACTAATCTGCAATGGTGGAATTGTAGACACTCATGAACAGATCGAGTATTTTCTCAACACCCTTGTTTTGTATCACTTAGGTGACCACCAATTTCATTTACTAATATGACTGGTCTTATGGAGATACTAACTCGATCTTGGCATCAGCAATGTATAGATAGTTTCTAATTTCCCACTCCATAATGAATTATGAAATTATCTTAGAAATGTATACACAACTTGTGGTTTCTTACTCCATAGGGAATTATAAAATTATTCAACGGGATTCTACTGAATTTAAAAAGAGACTTCAAGAAAGCTATGGAAAAATAGTGAATGAAATGATTACTGGGCTCTTTATTTGATTGTGCTATTCATTATGTTGCAAAATTTATAAAATTTTATTGCTTTAAAATATATGCATTTGTAATAGATTTAGCTCCTTAGAAAAATAATATTTGAAAAACACATGTATCCCATTTTCCCTAGTGTTTATAATAGAAAATCTGTCTGGTGCTGTAATATGTCATGTATGCTATATGTACTTTTTCTTATTTTTACCACAAAATGATTTGGCAATATTTATAGGGAAAATATGAATACTTAGAGTAAGATACAGTTATAACCACAAGTCAGTTATGGCCCAACTAACCTCAGAGACTGTTCCAGAATACTATCCAATATATAAATACTCCCCCTTATACTTTATGTTTATTACAAATAAAATCATCAAATAACTTTGACATTAAGGGCACACATACTAGCCATATATTATACATCATAGGATGTTTGTATTTCAATGCAGATCATTAAAATGCCATGAGAAACATGGTAATTTATTACTATTTTAATAGCAGTGAGAGGAAAAGATCCTTTGATCATATTTGAAGTGGAAAACATTAGCTTTTTGGAATATGAATATGGCCATTTTCTCTTGGTAATTATTAAATTATGTGTACTATTTGTTGTTATATGGGAAGTGAATATTTAAATACAGAAGCAGAACTAAGGTTGTCATAAAGAAAATGGCAGACACCTATGCATGTGAAAGAAAATGACAGAAACCTGGAAATGCTGAAATCTAAATATGCCCATATCTAAGAAACTTTTGGCTGTTCATATGCCAGAAACTGTTACTTCCAGTTTCCTTCCAATAAAAGAGCCATTTAAAAGTTTGGGCTGATGTTTCAGTATAGTTTATTGTCATTAGTAGATTAATCTTAGAAGATGTACTTTATTATAACTATCATTCCTATTATTTTTAAGGAATTTTTCTGGATTTTAATTAAGTTTTTAATAGTACATAAAAACATAAAATTTATACATATTTATGGGGTACCATATGATCTTTTGATACAGAATACATTATGTAATGTTTAAATCTGATTAAACATATCTATCTCCTCAAACATTTATCATTTCTGTATGATGAAAGCATTCAAAATCCTTTTTTGTAGTTTTTTGTAATATACAATATGTTATCATTATCTGTAGTCACCCTACTACTATATAATAGCACATCAGAACTTACTCTTAACAATAACCTAATATTCATTAAGCAACCTTTTCCCACTTCTAACTTTATTATTATTGTTGTTGTTGTTGATGATGATGATGATGATGATGATTGTTGTTGTGCTGGCTATTGAACTGAGGGGCCTATACATGCTAGGCAACTACTGTCCCACAGCTTCACCCCCAGCACCATTTCTAGGCTTTAAATGAGCTTGTTTCCTTCACATTTTAGGGAGATGGAAGTACTCAAGTCTTATGAACATGGAGTATGATTCAGTTGTAAATAATTATTATACATAAAATTTAAAGAACAATAGTAACAGTTTTTATATAACATTTTACACTTAGATTTTTAAGTTTCTGAAACTAAGACCAGAAATTGATAAAATTAATTACATTACTTTGTGTATTGAGTATGATAATGAAACACTCAACAGTCAATGTAGCGAAGGTAGTAGGCATGAAAAACCGTAAAACCTGAGTTCAGGCCTTCCTAAACATTAATCAGGATAAGTTTCTCTGGACTAAATTGGGTTCTCAGCTGTGTACTAAAGCTCCATGTTTGGTATAGTTTTCAAAAATATTAATTACATCTCATATCTACATATAGCATAGAAACATAGAGAAGTAAAATTCTTATATAAAATTTTCCAATGATTTAGTAACATTACTAAGCTTAGATTTGGGAAGATGTTGCTATAAATCACATGCTTATACTGCTGGCCAAATGATCACTTACTTCCCTGAATAAATACTAAGCATGGAATTAAGTTGTTGTGAACCAACTTAGTGATGTCTGCGTTTTGTTTTAATGAAATTATAGATTAACAAAAAGTGTCCTTTCCTAGACAGAATGAATACATGAAAGCTATTGAAATGGACACATTTAAAAATAACATTGTTTTGGTTATTCAACAGGTAATTATTTTTTAAAAATAGATAGTTGCTTATTATTTAGCCTCATGTTGGTTTTTCAAGTTTAACATTTATGTTAAAAGTTATTTCTGTTTAATTCTTTATTTTCCAGAAAACTTTTTTTCTGAAAAAAAATTCTGTTTTATCCAGTGTTTATAGATTTAGTTGATATTTTTAACACAATGTTTGGATTTTTTTCAAGTAAGATCATTAGTTTGAAGTAAAATAACTCTTTTATTAGAAGTTTGATGTATTTTATGTTCAAAGAATATTCAAATAGTTGTATTCATTTGTTTCTTGATTTCTAAGATGCTTTTTTCTTCCTTTTATAAGCTATTTTTTTCCAAGATCTTAGCATAAGGTACTTACTAATAGCTACAATTATTTTTAAAGACCTCATATTATCACTGTTACATTTTAGACCACTTATGTCTGTATGTGTGCTTTCAAATATTGAAGTATTATAGCTCTTACTGCTCTCTTTACTTGTAATTGGATCGAAACCGTTATTACAAATTAATATTAGAAGACAATCATTCGACTGTAGATCACTTCAATAAAGCCAACTTTTAAAGATAGAGAAGCCCAGGAGGCTGCAATTAACCCATCCTTTTTCAATCTGTGGATATTTGAGTTCAACTAACGTTTATTCTTCAGAAATCTCAGATGAAAACAAGGTGGTAGACAATCTTTATTGGTCAGGACTCTTTAAACACTATAGCTTTACTATCATTATTTACAAAGCTTCTTGGAGCATATCTGATACAAGCCAAATTCTTTAAAAGCATAAATCATCCATTGATTCATAGTAGGAAAGAATAATGCTGTTTAAGAAAAATAGAAGATGCCAGGAGAAAGAATTTTTATGTATTTGATAACGTCAGATTCCATATTTTATACCTAATTCCAAGTAGCTTCCTTTTTTGTACACAATTTCTGGGCTTCATTCTGTAAGGCCAGAGTCAGGAAATTCTGTAATTGCTTTTAAAAAGGGCAAAGAGCAAAACTCTACTCAGTTTTCTTCCTATGAAGACAAAAATATCACAGCCTTAGTATGGTGTGCAAAATAACATCCTTAAGGCACAAGACTTCAGAGATGTTTACTTTGCTAACTATGGAAAGGAGCGCCTCCTCCTCTCTCTCATATATCTTTCTGTTGGAAGAGTCTATTTGAAGTAAACTGTATTTTGGCTTCTAACACCAGTGTTCAAATTTCAGAATATAAGATCCTTCTGTTTGATGTCTGTTATTAGTGTCTATCCTTAGCCCCAGACAACTTTAAATACATATTGCTCAGTAGGGTTTCCTATACATACATTTTATGGAGAATTTAGAGACTGTTTTCTTTGTTTCAAGGAAGAGTGCAGTTAACTGTATCATAAAGAAAGTACTACTGTCTACCAGAGTATTATAGAAAATTGTCACATAGTGGCTATATTTGACTGTGTTTTGACAAGATGTATGGAAGATTCCAAAATTTAAATGAACTCCGCTCACAAGGTTGCAGTAAGCACTGAGAATAAACAGGTTATTATTTGTAGGGTACACAACCTATTGGAAAACTCAGAGAGCCTTGTAGATGATCAGAATCAGAACTGTGAGTGAGTATATGGCAGTTAGGCCTACCTTGGATTTAGGGACTATATTCTTTTTGAGGGAAAATGGCAAGAATGATACATGCTATGTACCAAGCCTGGGTTTTGGAGAACAGAAAAGGGCAGATTCCAGTTCTCAGAACTGGAGTACAAGGAGATAAACAGTCTTTAAGAACAGGGCAGGAACTTGAATGTGAGAATGCAGGCCCAGGTTACCTAAGCCCCCTTGATGCAAAGTCTCTAGGAACTGGGCTAGAACTACTCAAATTCCTACTGAAGTTTAGAATTAGTCTCAACTATGAGAACAGACTGGACTTTCAAAGTATGGATTGGCTTGTTCTAGCTTGAGGAAAAGACACAGGCAGAGACTGGAGTTAACAAGATCATCCAATGTCACATTTGAAGAATTTTAAAACACCAGTATTCCTTGGTAATGTGTGTTCCTATATAGAATGTTTAGAAGTAATTCCTAGGTTTCACTTTAGTGTTTCTAACCTTAGACAAGTTAGTCTGATCTCTTTTCATTGTTTATTCTTGGGAAAAGATATATTTCTGTCAATACCAATAATGCTTGTTTAGTATATTTTCATTTATAAAATTTTGTCTTCTGTTATTTTCACTATTTAGTGATAATTTTCATTTATCTTTACTGAAAATGTTATTTTAAAAAATCTTACTCTAGAAATAAAAGTATGTTCTCCAGTAGAATTTTGCATTGCTTTTATTTTTAAAAATTCTGTAATCATTTGATGGTTCTTTGGGTCCTCATATTTAATATGCATTATTTTTTAACTTCTTTGGAGAGCTAAGAAAATAATCCTTTTACTATATACCCTGTGCAAGAAGTTTTCTATTGTTTAAAGATACTTATACTACCAAATATAGTATCTAGGAATGGTCTAAAATATTAATACCATACACAAACACATACACACACACACACACACACACATGCACACACGCACACACATATAAACACACACCATATAGTGTGTGTGTATATGTGTGTGCGTGCATATATATATGTGTGTGTATATATATACACATATATATATACATGTATATATGTATATATATAGTGTGTGTGTATGTGTGTGTGCATATATATATATATATATATATATATATGTATGTATGTATTCAGGCATACCAAGTGCAATAGACTTCTTTTGGACTTAGGGATTGATAACTATCATGTTTAATAACAGTGTCATCATTAGATCCAGGCAAGAGAGAAACTTGCTCTGGGCTCTGCACTTTAGAGGGCCCTACATATCACAAAACAAATACAATAAATGTTGGGTCTAGCATTTAGCACTAGCATAGCATGCGCTGTAATTCTAGACATCCACTCTTGTTACTATGTATTAGTTACCTATCGTTATACAACAAATTACTCCAAGTCAGTGGTATAAAGCAACAAATGTACATACTATTTCTTATAGTTTCCATGGGTCAAGAATTAGTGGCTTATAGGGTGGTTCCAATTCATGAGGTTACAAGTCAAGATTTTGAGCTGGGACTGCAGTCATCTGACGGCTTGAGCGGATCTGGAGAATCTACCTTTTAAGGTGGATTACTTACTGGCTGGGCGAGTTGGAGCTAGCTGCTGGTGGAAGGCCTAACTCCCTTCACAGGATTGCTTGAGTGTCTTCAAAACATGTCTTTGGCTTCCCCCGAGTTAATGGTCCGTGAGCACAAGGTGGAAACTGTAATGTCTCTTTTGACATAGCCTCAGAAATCACAACTGTCACTTCTATAGTCTGTGGATCACATAGGTCAGCCCTGATTCAAGGTGGGAGCATGAACAGAACAGCACGGGTACCATGAAGCAGAACTCACTGGGGTCCATCACTGAGAATCACTACCACAGTTTAATAATGTTAGGCCTCAGAGGAGTTCTGCACATCTCTTCCTGTATCCTCAAGTCTAAATGCCATGAAGGCTCATAGGTGGTACCATTGCTGACATCGAAGACAAACCTGCATTAGGAGAGTGGTAAGGATTTGATCAGGCAGTAGAAATACTTAGGTAAGAGAAAAGATAAATCCATTATCTAATTTTCCCTTCAGCATAAATGCAGTAGAGTTTGCCTGATGAATTTACTAGGAAATACTAGATATTAAAGTTTCTATTTTCCTGCATCACTCTTTGTTCCAATTTATGGTTTCAGAGGTAATAGCATTAGTGTGATAGTTGCACTTGGAGACTGAGAAAACATTTTGCATTAAACAATTCGTAGTATTCTTAAATTTGAATTTACATAGGTATAGATACAAAATTTGTGAAACATGGTAAAATTTCTTTACATTGGCAACCGGATGGACATAGAATGCTAGAATGATAAATTTTTTAAAAAATAAATATTTAATAAAGTTATTTCAAAATTTTAAAGGGTAACTATAAACATCTTAACATATTTAATTTTATATTCACTAATTAGGACTTGCAGTAGAAAATAACAGTAGAAAAACCTTCAAAGAGGTAACCTACTTAATATTTTAGAAACTATAAATAATGTGAATAGACTTATATTGAGCATTAAATACAGTAAAATTTGCAAATCAGACTTTATACGTTCTCTATTTAAAGATTTAATTACTAATTTTCATCAGTGTTCCATTTCTGTTGATATATAACAAATACTATAAACATGAAATACAATGAAATATCAATGATATAAAATGTTGCATTAGTTCTTTAAAAATATGTGTTTAATATGTAGCCAGATATAATGGTGCTTTTGTGGCATTAAGTATACTATATTTAATAAAACAAGAAGTATCTAGATTTAGTAAAAATTATTTCAAAATTGATATGATGATCTATAGTTAAATAGAATTTAAAATAATATAAATTATTCCTATCTAAAACAGAGAATTAAAAAGCAATGAAGTGTTTAGTGGGTAATAAACTGAGAAGAGACATAATACATTAGAAAAAGTAGAGTAGATATTACTCGATTCACCTAAATTGTTTCAAGGTCAAAGTCAAGATGAACAACCAATACTTTTTGTGTATGTTGTTGAACTACCAGGAAAAAAAAAAAACCCAGGAAGTTTAAACTAACAAGTTTTTATTGTTAAGTTGGTTGTAGAAAGTACAGGTTTTGTAATAAGTGAAGAACTGATCACATATCAGTTGTGGGAAGCTGAGCCAGAGAGCAGTCCCTCCAACTTGATGAGGTAGGGAGGGCTTTCAGTCCCAAATAGCATGTCCATGGCAGTCCTGAGAGAATCTCCAAAAATGTTTTTGATGATCCTGCTCCTTTTTCAGACTGATTCTTTGTGTTTTAAGAAAAAAATTATTGAGATAGAATTCAATACCATAAAATTTACCTTTTTAAAGTATATAATTCAGTAGGTTAGTTTTTAGTATACTCACAGAGTTGTGTAGTCAGTCATCCCCTATCTAATTTTAGAATGATTTGATCACCCCTGACAGAAATCCAGGATTCATTAGTAGTCACTGTCCTTACATTCTTCTCCTTACATCACCAGCCCTGAGCAACCACTCATCTACTTTGTATCTCTATGGATCTGTCTATTCTGGACATTTCACATAAATGGAATCATGTCATGTGTCCCCTATTCTTAATTATTTCACTGAAGTTTCTGGAAAACCTACTGACTATCTATCTAAAAAAAAATCAGCCATCTCTAATGTTTCAGATTTATTACAGTACTTTTCCTCTTCGTTTTTCATTACCTGTGCATCATAAATACCTTTAAATATCCATATTAGCTCATACTGAATAGGATGATGTATTGCAGATTTGTAAGGTTGTTGACAACAGAATTTGACTTCCAAGGACAATGAAAGCAGAGCGCCTGCTTGAACTTCAGCTGACTCTGAAAGGGGTGTGGCTACAATATGTTCAACTACACAGATGGTTTTCACGTTATCTATTGAATACAGAGTGAGGGAAACTGTGCTCTTAGTATGAGTTAACTATGTTTTAGAAACATCATCCATTTATACATGTTTATACTATATTTTAGAAACATCATCCATTTTTTCTGTTGTTAAACTATCTTTTAAACTTAACCCATTCACATTTGTATTGGAAAACCAAAGATTTTTGGCAATTTGTTAAACATATGCTATATAATACTGGCTTGTCTAAATAAATAAATTATAAGAATTGAGTAATGTGCATTTATCTTTGTTATTCTTATGAGTTTTAAAATGAATATTATTGAAATGTTTATAGTAGTAACTCTTACAAACTATTTTATAAAGTAGCTTTCTAAAAAGTAAACTTTAAAGTTGAAAAATTCAATGGTAAGTCTTTAGAAAAAAATCTCTATTAAGTAAGAGCGCTGAGTCTTGAGTTATTTTGCAATAGAATTTTTGGGGGGATTACTGGGGATTGAAACCAGCTATACTCCCATCCTTTTTTATTTTTTATTTTGAAACAAGGTCTCACTAAGCTGCTAAGACTGTTCTATCCTGTGATCCTCCTGTCTCAACCTCCCAAGTACTGGGATTACAGGTGTGCGCCACCATGCCTGGCTTGTTGACAACAGGATTTATAATGATAAAGTTGGTTACTTTACTATCTTTCATAGTCTTACAATGTAGAATTCTCAGGCATTTGGGAAGCTTTAATTTTCTGTTGCAATACATTTTACTTTTGCAGTGTGTTGTGTTTTTGCCTATTAAAATTGTACTTAAAGAATTTTTGGTTTTGCATCTTGTCTCTTGGAATGATGAGGTAGAGTATTCAGTGTAGCACAGTAGAAAAATCTGAGACTCTGGAATCACATTACCTCCATCCATATCTCAGTTCCATCCATTTCTGGTGGTCTAACCTTGTGCAAGTGACTTAACTTCTCTGTGCTTTAATTTCGTCAACTGCAAAGTGAGGATATTAGTACCCACTGAATAGACCTGTTGTAGAGATGAAATGATATGTATGTGTGACACCATGTATAAAGTCCTTAGCACATGGTTAAGTACTTAATAATAGTTCGTTCTGTGGTGTAGGTATAGGAATAATGTGAAATAGCAGAGATAACTAAAGAATTGGCCATCCAGAAATCTTGGTTACGTTCTTCCTTATTCAATAAATCTTTATGTAGTGATGAACAAATTTCTGTCTCCTCCAACTTAACTTTCTGTATATATTATGTGACATGAAAATAATTTTTATAAAATATATAAATATTAGAATGAAATGTAATGCAAAGAATTGTATTAGGGGTTAGGAAATAAATATATTCTATTACTAAAGTCTTTACTAGAGAACACAGTAAAAATGAGTTCATACATTTTGGCTTTAATGGTGTACTTTGATTTTCTCTGTGCCAGGGCTTTCCAGGTGACTTTGGAGAGAGAGGTCCTGCTGGTCTTGACGGCAGTCCTGTGAGTACATTGCAGTGGTCCAACCTTGCATTCTAGCATCCATACTCCATGGCGACGGTACTTGGTGTTCTCTTTATCGTATTTGTGAAGAAGCACTATCACCCAGTTTCAATACCAATATAGCCACTCTAATTTGTGATTTTTCAACATGAGAATTAAGCCCAAAATATTTTGGATAAACTCTACCATGACTGACAGTCATTAAAATCAATTATTTTTACCATGTTAAGTGTGACTGCTTAAGTAAAATATTTAAAATATGTAATTACAATACTGACTTTTATACATGATGGTACTAACAAGCCTCATGTAAAAAAAAAAAAGTGCGCTCAAGCCTGTCATTGTTCTACCTTACTTCTTGGTGTTTTATAAAGAAGTCTTCTAGCCAGGCGTGGTGGCACACGCTTGTAATCCCAGTACTTGGGAGGCTGAGACAGGAGGATCACAGGTTCACAGCCAGCCTCAGAAACCTGTGAGGTCCTTGGCAACTTAGTGAGACCTTGTTTCAAAATAAAGAATAAAATAGGGCTGTGGCTGTAGCTCAGAGGTACAGTGCCCCTGAGTTCAATCCCCAGTACCACAAAAAAAGTAAAAAAAAAAAATAAAGAAGTCTTCTACTTTGGGGTTATTCAGTTGTCAATGCTCAGACTGGGAGAGTTACCATTCTAAAATTAGCTTAATTATATTATCAAAGAATCATGGTGGATTGCTGTTTTATGACACTGGGTAAGAAAAGCTTCAATTTTTGCCCTTAAAGAGCATCATATTGCTATTCTCCAATCTATGACATACACATATTCTTTTATGAGCCATCTTACTTAATTTTTGTCAATTACATACACATGAAATCTATTAGGGTTGGACTCTTAATATTTTCAACTTTCTTTTTGGAATCTCTTTATTTAAAATATGTCATATTGCTTCTTGGAGAGCATTTTGAGTCTTTAAATGCAAGAATAAACTGCATATTTTTAGCTCACTGGTTTATAATTCTATGATATATGCTGTATCTTTGTTTCAAAATAATTTGAAATGCCAAAAAGTGGGGGAAGGTTATTTTTGTACCTTAGGCCATGTAAATAATGTGACAGTGACATATTATAATCTTTATAACAATGAAAACAAAAAATATTTCTGTTTTATAAATAAGAAAAATGAAGTTAAAGAATTTAAATAATGTACTTCAAAAGAGGTGATAATATTTTAAACCACATTCTTTCTAACCCAATATACTGGCCTTTCCATACAATATATAGGCTAGTTATATCTATAATATTGATTACTGATGGTATTTACTTCCTTTATTGAGTACATAGAAGGCATAGAGGATTCTATATCCTAGGCTAGGTGGTGGTCTTAGCATCCAAAAGCATAGAACCAAGGACAGGTTTTGTTGTTGCTATTGTTGTTTTGTTTTGTTTTTGTTTTTGTTTTTTTGTGGTGCTGGGAATTGAAACCAGGGGCATCCTACCTCTGAGCTACACTCCTGCCCTATTTTATTTTTTATTTTGAAAAAAGTCTCACTAAGTTGCAATGGCCTTGCTAAGTTGCTGAGGCTGTCTGCAAACCTGTGATCCTCCTGTCTCAGCTTCCCAAGTACTGGGATTACAGGTGTTCACTACCACACCTAGCCCAAGGACACTTTTTTTTTTGTGGTACTGGGGATTGAACCTAGGGGCATTCTACCTCCCAAGCTACACCCCCAGCCCTATTTTTTATTCTTTATTTTGAAACAGGGTCTCACCAAGTTGCAGAGGGCCTCACTAAGTAGCTGAGGCTGGCCGCAAACCTGGATCCTCTGGTCTCAGCCTCCCAAATCCTGGGATTACAAGCATGTACCACCACACCCAGCTCCAAAGATACTTTTGAATAACATAAAACTGCCTCCAAAGTTTTGCACTTCTCAGGAAGATGCAGAAGAGTAGCGAAATTGAAGAAGTTATCTGTAGTAAAAGATAAATATGATATATTCTTTCTTAGAAATTTTTGTCTTCATCTTTAGAAAATACTCTGAGTAGTTTGGAATCACAGTTAATAAATTTTGCACATTTCTTTTACAATAGGGTCATGTAGGTGGCATTGGTCCTCCGGGGTTTCCTGGGCTTAGAGTGAGTATCACTAAATATTACCAACATGGTGAAATATTTTATTATATAATTTGTATTGTTAGATGTGTTTTAAACCCTTAGGAAGATGAAAAGTTTCAGTGTCATTGTTGGATATCAATCAGATATGAAAATTAGACCAGTAGTATAAGCCAAAAAATTAATTATGTTTTATGATAAGCTAAAGAAATACTTTTCTATACATTTGTATGTATGTATATATTTATACCTGTCATATTAAAGGATCTTAGTCTGGATTCAGTTTCCTCAAAAATATAAGACATATAACAACCACTACTTTTCATTTAGATGATCTTCTATACCATTCAATTTGGAGATCAATAGTCTTGAACAAAAATACATGGTTAACTGTAGACTTTATGAAATAAAATTGAATAAATGGTTAGGAAAGCCATAGTCAATAAAGGTAAGAGCTAGACTTAACTAATGCCCTTAAACATTTTAAACCTAATTGTATTAGAATTCTAAAAAGTACAAGTGACTATTTGCCCACCTAACCAGTTTTTTTACAGAAGTTTTTCAAAAGCACAGTTTAGCAAAATTAATTCTGTGGAGTCCAAAACAGTGTAGCACAAATAGTAGCTTTCTGATAAAATTTAGATTATTTATTAGAGTGAGCAGACTGCTATGTATAGTATAGCTTCATAAATATATTTCTCTCAGCCAAGCTTATTATTCATGACAGGGATATAAATTATAGATATTTTATATAAATGTATAGCCATGTGCATTAGAATTCAGTTGAACTATAGGTAGGATTGGCATACATTTATGAAATATAAGTGGCCTAATAAGAAGAGAATCTTAAAAATAAACTACCTATATCTATACAAAAGTGGCATATGACCAGTAGCATAGGTAAGATTTTCCTTAAAAATTAATTTAGAGCTTGCTTTAACTTAATGAAGTGGGTAATTAAAACTCCAGAATTTTATGCAATAAATTATAGCCACAACATATTTAGCCTAAATTTGCACACAGGTTTTTTGACTTATTTTAATGTTCTTTATCCAAAGAAATAATTAAGAAGCTCAGTTATTAGAACTGTGGCAAATTGAAGTCAGCCTAACATGTTTTAACTTGCCATTTTGGGATGATATGAGTATGAAATTTATAGTCAAGGAGCCTAAGTGAATCTAAGACATTTAAACCGTTCTTTTACATGATAATAATATTAGTAGTAGTAGTAATTATAAATTAGCAATAGCACCTTGCACATGTTTAGGATTTTCTATGTGCTAGCCACAATTGTTATGTCAGTTAATTCTCTGAATAACCCAGGACCACTTAGGTGAGTTACATGTACTTGAGCCCAGATTTGAAGCCAGGTGATGTAAATCCAGAGTCCAAACTTCTAACTATTGTGCTATACCACTTCCTTAAAACTTATTCAACCTTAAAATGCATATTTGTCTATCTTGTGAAATTTCTTTAGTTGTTTTTTATGAGAAGTTCTCTGTAAAGGTGGAATGGACCAATTTGCTTGTTTGTTATCTGAGAACTTAGAATATAGATGAACCTGTAGGCAGTAGTCAGACCTTATCAATGGGCAGAGAAAGGAAGTAGGTGAAGGGCATTAGACTCAAAGATGCTCTTTATAATTCTTAGATTAATGTATTAGCATTGAGTTGATTAGCTAAAAAGCATCTGTAATTACTCTTACGATTAGGTCCAAATTTCTTAACATAGCCCAACGTGTCCAGCCTAGTTTGGTTCCTATCTGCATCTTGAGGACATACACTTTGTGTGCTAGCATAGTTATTCCTTTTTCAAATGTCTGGTGGCACCCTTACCACAGAGCCTTTGCACATGCTTGTATACCTGAAACACCCCTCTTCTACTTTTCTGCTTTTTATTTTTGTTTGACTTTTTAAAAATAAATTGTATTGAGTATGCTTGAGTTTTACAATATAATGTTATGAGATATATATAAACAGTAAATAGTAAGAAGAGTGAAGCAGATTAGCACATCTATCATCTCATATAGATTTAAAAAAAACTGACTCTTACTCATCTTTCAGCTCCATGTCCTATCACAGTGCCTTGCACATAATAGACTCAGTAGAAATAACTGGCTTTCCTATACTTTCTCTTTTTCCTTTCATCCATCAGTTCATGGGGAGAGATTCTATAGAAAAGGAAAAAGACCAAAGATACTAGCAAACATCTTTGTAATGTTTACTTCATCTATACTACTGGAGTTTCTCCTCCATTATCTAAGGCCCCTCTTGTATCCCGATGACTCCCTAGCTTCCTCATATGAGAGAAAACACATGACCCTTCACTTTCTGTGACTGGGTAATCTCACTTAACATAATGTTCTCCAGGTCCATCCATTTTCCTGCAAATGACATAATTTTGTTCTTCTTTATTGCTGAGTAGAATTCCATTGTGCAGATATCCCATAATTTTGTGACCCATTCATCTGTTGATGGACACCTAGGTTGGTTCCATAATTTGGCTATTGTGAATTGTGCTGCTATAAACATGGATATGCATGTATCACTATAATATTCTGATTTCAGCCCCTTTGGAAAGATACCTATGAGTGGTATAACTGGATTATATGGTAGATCTATTCCCAGTTTTCTGAGGAATCTCCACACTGATTTCCATAGCAGCTGTACTAACAGCTGTACTAATTTGCAATCCCACCAACAATGGATAATAGTTCCTATTTCCCCACATCCTCACCAGCATATTGTTTGACTTTTTGATGAGTGCCATTCTTAAGCTATAATAGTTTGCTTTCAGAAGGCCACAGTTTGCTATCAGGACATGGATTGTCCATACAACTTGTGATACACCACAAAATGCTTGGTGTTTTGTAAACACTTCTGTACCTTACCATTCAATGTTTACTTAATATTTATACACATGTTTTGATACCTCCCAATACTTATTTTATGATTTTTCTTTTATAGTCACTAAAAATGTAAAATAGGATATTATACATACAAAGTAGTTTCATTTGAAAATGCCAGATTAAGCACAGTAATATATTTACTGAAGCAAAATTTCAGAATATTACATTGTCTGTGAAAAAACAGTGGTATATAAGGAAAGATTTGTTTGTAAGATATTTCTTTCCATATTTATATAGATTATTTCTGCATAATTTCTGAACAGATGTTTATTGTGTTTTGGAACCTATCATAAGCTTTAAATTTATGAACTTTGAATAAACTGGCCCCTGTAATCATAAGTAACTATTTCCTATTGACAGAATTTAAACTTACAAGCAATGATGTGTTATTGCATAGTTGGAAAGTATTACCCTTGCCTCTAATAGCCCCATATATTTCAGGATTTAACATGTTGAAAGTAATTTGTCTTAGTTACATTTCACAGACTTTAAGACTCATCCAAAAGTAAAGATGTCACATTTTCCATTCTGAAGTTTGTGTTATATAAATGTAGACTATTATGAATGCTTTGTTATGTGGGGAGATATAACTCTAGAAACCACTGTTTTAAATTTTATTTTTTAAGTTAATTAATTCCTTCAGTGTTAATTCTTAACTTCTTTTCAAACTACTGTATACCAGTTGTTATGTTGCATCTGGGAAATAAAAAATGAAATAAACGTGCTCCTACAGAATGCACAGATTAGGAAGATGGGGGCGTTATAGTGGGATATCCTAAGTAGTGTAGTACATAGCGTAGTACAGGGGCATTCCAGTACTGAAATATTCAAAGCCTCAGAGCAGGTGATAAGGGAGAGCATGCTAAGAGAATGGAAAACAATCCATTATAGCAAGAAAGTAGAATTTGGGGGAGGAAGAAGAGGAGGGAAGACAAATGTAAGGGAAGGATACTGGAAGAGTTAGTAGAAGTGTGATAGAGAGGGCATGGGATGCGAGCCTAAGAAATTTGGATTTTAACTAAAAAAGAGCAATGTTGTTAGTGTTTTACAAATACATTTTTTTTTTAGTTGTTTTACCATGTTGCCCAAGCTAGCCTTGAACACTTGGGCACAAGCAGTCTTCCTGTCTTATCCTCCAGAGAAGCTCAAACTACAGGCACATGCCACCATGTCTGGCTAAAAATACAATTTTAAAGTTCTTTAATATTTGGAAACCATAGAAGAGAGGTTTGAAACTATACCATCTTCCAGGATAAAGATTGATATGGAAGCCAGGACACAGAGGTAGTAAGAGAAAGAAGGCAAATGAGGCCTCAGTGACTCTGAAACTATCACTGATCTACAGACCATCAAGGGATGCGCACAGTTCTTTCAAATACCCCTATCATTGTGAATTGTCCTTTTTTTTCTAAGATGACCTATTGAAGGACTCTTTCTAGGTCTCTAACTTGCAGAGAAATTAAATTTAGAACCTTGATGATAGAGACTGTCTTTTTCATCTGTGTTTCTTCAACAAAACTACAATGTCTGGTACCTAGTGTGCTCAGTAAGTATCAAAAGATGAGTAAAAGAGATATTCATTTATTCATTTATTCTGGAAGAGTAGAGCTTTTCATCCACTACTCAGTTTAGCCCTAAAATCATGGTCAATTTTCTCATTCTACAAATTTCAAATCACAAAATCAAATCATTGCAATGTCAGGCACATAGTAACAGCTCAATATTAATTGCTGAATAAATAGATGAAATAAAAATCTAAGGTAATCAAGCAAAGTATTTATTGACTACTTCCTGGGTGCATGACATTAAACTATATCTATAAGACGTTACCTATGTGGAAAAATATTGCAAGATGAATGTCAGGGACAGTAAGTACAGGGGCTCAAAGGGGAGAGGACTCCTCATGGGCTGGATGAGTGTGAGAAGGCTTCAGGAAATGGATGGATTGCACAAAAGTTTAAATCGTTGGTATTATTTATAAATATCAAGAGAGAAAGAAGTTTTTGAAGAACAGGGCTTGTGTGGAAGCTTAATGAGATTAACTGCTCAGGGTTCATTAATTTATTAGTTAACTTTACCACATTCTCTTTCCAGTCCTAGTGAGTGCTTACTGATACCTTTCTTACTGCTTTTCAGGGCAGTGCTGGCCCTGTGGGACCAATCGGACCTTCTGGAATTCCTGGCCCAATGGTATGGTTCTGTTTGCATAATGAATATTTCCTTTTAATCTCTCCATGATGTTACAAGATATCACCTTTTTTTTCTGTTTTAGGGCCTTTCTGGGAATAAGGGGCTACCTGGAATCAAAGGTGATAAGGTGATTTAAATATTAACGTTACCCTAGTGATAATTTCTTACCACATTTGTCTTTTAAGTCAACAGAACTTATGAAATATTGTTTTTATTTATAGAGTCTAATTTGTACTATTACTTATACTAATTTTTCATATAACTAGGAAAAACATAGAAGTTATTTTATGATTAATATTTGCTTCTTTATAATATTGCCATGTTTGTAATTTATATGTGTCTTTATGAAATTGTTCTTTCTAGGGTGAACAAGGCATTGCGGGGGAGCAAGGAGAACCAGGGTATCCTGGAGACAAGGTAACTTTTATACCATTAATTTTACATAAATTTGAAAAGCCATAAATTCAGAATAAAGAAGTACTCTTTGTTTTAATCATGTATTTTGTTAAGATGTGGTATCAATATAGTTTTGAATTCTATTTGAAATAATTTTCTCTTTTTTTTTTAGAATATTCCCACAAATGTTTTTAGTAGTTTACAAATAGAAATATATTTGCCTTTTGTGGTACAATGGCTTTCTTTTCCCTTTACTGTTTTTTTTTTTTTTTAGGGCACTGTTGGTTTGCCAGGACCACCAGGGATGAGAGGAAAGCCAGGACCTTCAGTAGGTTTTAACTTTCTCTTTGCTCTTCTGATTAACTTAGTGCATGCCATGATGTTAGTCTTGATACTTATTGATGGTAGTAGGCTGTAAGTAGGGCAGAGGCCTACCAGTATTGTATTTTCTCTATTTAATTTGAGAATATAGCTAATTCCTCAAGTTTTCAACTCACATTCCATAGTCTATCAGATCTTCCCCTACCCAAGGCTCAAATTTCTTTGAGCCCTAAAGTCTTGGTTATGTTATTCTTCCCAAAGATCTATTATAGACAGTATTTAAATTCAGCAATGGGCTCTTAAACCAGAAAATATAAAGCACCTTAAATAATATTTTAATTTTTTCAGATATCAACTTGATTAAGGGATCATTCTAAAAAAAAAATAGCATATCATACTTCTGTGGATCCAAGTATCCTATTCCCTATCTATTTTCTAACCCTCGGGCATCAGTTAGTTGAAAGGGAAAGATACCTTATGTTATAGTTAACATAAAACCTCCAAAATTATAAAATTAAAATTACCTAATAATTAAAATAATTTAAATAAAATGACTAAATCATGAGTCAAAAATATATCACTGAATATTAAAAATAATAATAGTTATTATAGCTAACATTGTTTACAAAATGTCAAGCAGTATTCTAAGGATTATACATCTAATTTAATACTCACAATAATTTTATGAAGTTAGTAGTATTATTATTCCTATCTTATAGATGAAGGATATTGAAACACAGATTATTAAATAAGTTGCCAAAGGTCCTATAGATAGGCACTGGCCACTTTGGAAAACCTAGGTAATCAGGTATACTAGAACCCATACTTTTAGCCACTGTAACATACTATTCTAGGATTTAATATTTTGAGATTGTTTTAAGATTTTAATATTGATTACAACTCTCTGAGGGTGAAAAAGGTAGAAAATTAGACATAGAATTAAAATATACATTTAAAGAGGTTATTTTCCTGAGCATTTTATTGTGTTCCCTCTAACTTCACCCTCTCATCTCAGGATTATTTACTTTTACATCTCAAGTATTAAGTTTCAGAACATAATGTACCCTGCTTTTTGTGACTTCTAATAGTGACAGCATTTTATATACATCTCTCAGGAATTACTTAATCCAAAGAAGAAATTGTGGGATCTATTTGTCTGATGACATGTTGGTGGGTGACCTTTGCTTTTACTTTTTTTTTTATTCTGGGCTGTGCCAATTAACCCAAATCAGCCATGTACCCCAGACTTGTGCCCTAGAGTTGAATCTCAACTCCAAATTCTCAACTTTTGAAACTCCAAAGCACACAAATAGGGCAAGAAATATAGGTTCTGTAGCTAACTGAGAAACAGCTTATAATTTTTAAGGATGATTCTGAATCACATAATAGGGACGTCTGATATCTGCAGCAATTGGCAAAATAAGACCCTATCTTTTTATATTTTCATTTTTTATAAAGTAAAGGTTTTCTAACCCTTTGACAATAATAAGAGGAAATGATACAACACATTATCTAACCCTGATGTTAATAAATGATATCAATATTATTCTCTCATTATTTGCAGTTCACTTGTTGAGAAAACTAGTCACATATCATGGTTGCATTAGGCAAACCATTTTAATGTTCCTTACTCTTTGATTCAATTCATATTGATAACATGTTTATTGTAAAAGAAAAAAAATCACTGGTCTGAGAGATGGAGACTTGAATTCTAGTTCCAGCTCTGATGCTTGACCTGCTGTGACCTTGGGCATTTAATCCCCATGGTATCCAATTTCTCATGTTTAAAATGAAAGTAAGACTATATCATATTTAAGGTTCCTTGTAGCTCTGTTACTATGATATTTTTCTGTCTTAGCAACAAGGCTTAGCAATATTTCTCTAGTCTAAGATAGAAAAAAGGCAGGGAGCCTTTTTTAGTGTGTGGTACTGGGGATTGCACCCAGGGGCATTCTACCTCTCAGCTACACCCCCAGCCCTATTTTTTATTCTTTATTTTGAAACAGGGTCTCACTAAGTCATGGCCTCACTAAGTAGCTGAGGCTGGCCGCGAACCCGGATCCTCCTGTCTCAGCCTCCCAAGTGCTGGGATTACAAGTGTGTGCTACCATGTCCAGCAGGAAGCCTTATTTCACCTTTAATATATTGTCATAACATTTTTTTCTTGAAAGAAATCACAAGAAATGCTAATGAAGTTCTTTTAGGGCAGGGAGCCTAAGAGATGGTGAAAATGAGGTTTTTTACTTACTCATTTTATACCTTTTTGTTAGTTTTATCAAATCTTTGAAAAATATATACTTTGAGCCAAAAATAGGATTAATTAGGGACTCATGAATTAATATTAGTGAGATGACCTTGTCTTCGGTCTCTTTATTATTTGTTTGTATCTTATTAATACAAAAGTTGTTTGACCTTCCTGCATTAGGGAAGGAGAATGCTATTTGATGAAAAGTTGCATACAAAGAATCAGTTATTCAGAAACAAACTCCCATACTCAATTATACAAGTTAGTGCTTACCAAAAGCATTTGTTTACAATTATGGAAAAAATGCTGAAGTCATAGGATAACTTTCCTATATTCTGTGTCCTACTTTTGGTTTTCTGTCATCTAAGATTTTGATGTTACTGATATTGTTTTTAATGGATCTAAGTTGTAACATGAAAGAACATTTTCCAGATATAAGACTGTCCTGATCTGGGAGGTTTGTACTTTCTGGAATAAGGAAGCGTTTGTTCTGCACATATCCAAAAAATAGAGAAAACTACCACTCTGAAATTGTTAGGAAATACTTTTATATTCCTTCCTTGAGACAGAGGAAACAAAGGCAATTATTATTTCCTTTCCATTTTTAAACAAAAAGTTTCTGTCATATATAGAGGTTTATATACTATTACTCCATTCTTTATGTTATCTGAAAATTCACCTTTTTATATTGGAAACCTGACCTTCCCAGGAAATATGCAACTGAAGTTTGGTAAAACAAAGAATTTTTCTGAAGAATGAATAAAAACTGTTCCACAATTTATGTTTTTAAATATTTGGTGATTGATCAGCTTTTCTGAAAAAAACAAAGGCTAGGATAGGCTATTTTTTCCTGGAAGCTTGTGACTTAGCTTCTTGGTTGGATTTTGCCACTAGAGGGCTGAGGGCTGCAGTGAGAACCCCATTTCTCTCTTCAGGAGAGGCAGTTGTCATTTTGAGAAATTAAGATTCCCTTATGTACTGACTTTGATGGATCACAGTTTTTGTTTTTGTTTACCTGGGACGGGAAATCTAAATGGGCCTTTGCATAGTACTTCATTACCTTCCTCTAGATGTGATTGCTGTAGTTGTATAGTGACCTCTTTCATGTCCAGATTCCTCAGCACTGAGAACAGATTCAGTGCATATGGGAAACTGCTTCCGTTCTGGGAAAATAGGTAATCTTATATTGTATCTTGCACTTTTATGTGATCTGAGGCTGAGTTAAATTGAATTTGAAGCTCATATAGAAACTTATTATGAGAAAAGTAATGGATTCAATAGTCCATCTTATGAAATTAAGGGTGTCACTAGACAACTGATCTTCCCTGTTCTGTACTTCTCTGGTTGCCGGCCTTCTCTTGTTTCAGGCTGCAGACTTCTCTTTCCTCTCCAGCCCAGATTTCACATCTTTAACATGAATGTCAGAAACTGGTTTCGAAAATATTGAAAACAAATCCTCAAAACTTTAAAGGAGTTTTAGTTATCAGGCAGAAGAGGAACAAGGGTATGAAAAGGAAGATTAATGGCTGTAACATTTAATAAGACTTTCTATGTGCCAGGTGCTGTACTCAGCACTTTACATACATGGTCTCATTTAATCCTCATGATGACTCTATGAAAATATTGGTATTGTTATTATTATTCCTATTTTATTCATGAGAAGACTGAGGTTTAGAGAGATTAAGCAACAAGGATTTCAATGCAGGTGAGTCTTGATTACTAAATGAGGACCATTACAGTATCAAAGGGAAGAGAGGAATTTTCAGAAACAGTCCTAGGACTCTGGTTACTTATAAAAGCAATTCCTCATCTCAAGTTTCCTACCTTGTTGAGTGAAGCTTTATTGTCCTATCTCTGAGAAACACACACACACACACACACACACACACACACACACACAAGCATGCACTCATTTTTTTCTTGATTTGAGCACTTAACTCATTAATTTGTATTTCTAACTCTACTTAGGAGTAAATATGTATTACATCCATAAACACTTCATTTAAACAAGTTTCACAATGGTGATGGTTACAAATTCAGTTTCTAAAAAGTCATTACCATTTTGTTTGACATAATACTTTGAATGCTATTTGTTTACTGTATATCTACTTCCTCTTTTAATTGTATTTTAAATTAATGTTTATACTTTGATTCTCGCTCCTCCTTTTTTAGGGTCAACCAGGTGACCCAGGACCCCAGGGACCATCTGGCCCTCCAGGACCAGAGGTAAAACATTGATGGAAAGATAATAAATTTTAAACAAAAATGGTGGGAATTAAACTTGATTGGTAAAACATGTTCTTATATAGTAAGCTTAAGAAGGATTCTCTTTAAAGTTTAACTGGGTAACTAGTTTGGACTAAATTGTTTCTGTTATGTCAGCAGGTATGAAACAGTGATCAGTGATCCTAAAGAAATAGAAAATTAAATATCCCTTATCTGAAATGCTTGGGATCAGAATTGTTTCAGATTTGGGATTTTTTTCCAGATTTTGGAATATTTTCATATAAATAATGAGATATTCTTGGAATGGAAAACAAATCTAAACATGAAATTCATTTATGTTTCATATATCCTTTCTACACACAACCTGAAGGTAACTTTATACAATACTTTTAGTGCACCCATATTTGAACCATAGGTGTGGATTCAGGTGTGGATTTTCCAGTTGTGCTGTCGTGTTTGCTCTCAAAAAGGTCCAGACTTTGGAATATTTCACATTTTGAATTAGGAATGCTCAACCTGTATAAACTATGTTATCATCCTGATCAGATCATAGCTGATTTATTTGTCCTGCACAGGATCTATTAATAACACATACTTGCTGCTTGAAATCAAATTTGGGGACATAAACTCTATTGCATTATTATTGAAGAGTGCTTCCAGCTCTTGTTATATGAATATGTCATTTGGATCTCATATTCTAGAATAAATAAAATTAATTCTGCAGTACATGTATCATATTTGTTTGTCTATTCTTTAAATTTTGACTTTGGCTTAATGCTTGATATAGAACATATTTCTTTTCTGAAAGTCTACATAGATCATAGCTTCTGAGATGAAACATTTGGATTTTTTTGAATCACAAGTCAAAAATATGTTACATGAGATAAAACTTCCGAAGCTCACCCTAGGTTGGGCTATGCATACCAACACATACACACACACACACACACACACACACATGCGCAAACTCACACGAATACACATACACATCTGACTCAGAGTAATAGATACAACAGTAAAGCTGAGAACATGAATTGGCTTCAGAATAAATAAATCAGAGCAATAATGTCCCCATAGCGGCAAAGCAGTAGGCTGAGTTTCTCGGCTAGAACTGTACTGATATTTTCTCCTGCTGTTTGTAAACTGTAAGATCTACTTCTTCACAGCTGTCTTGTTGGGTTGGCTGATTTCTTTGGAAACTTACTTATTTCTAATTTAAAAATATATTCAATACTGATAGTTCGAAAAAACTAAAAATTATGTTGTACCCAATTTTATTGATAGGGAAGTAATAGGAAGTAAAACACAGCAATACATTCATGTCATCATTCTGAGAAAAAGGAAATTGTTTTGAGTAACTAAAAGTTCAGATTCATAAAAGTTTATGTATTTACAAGAGCCTATATTCTTTTCTTTTAGTGACTTTTTTTTGTGGTACCAGGGATTGAACCCAGGGGCATTCTACCTCCGAGCTACACCCCCAGCCTTATTTTTTATTCTTTATTTTGAAACAGGGTCTCACTAAGTTGCAGAGGCCTCACTAAGTAGCTGAGGCTGGTCGCGAACCCGGATCCTCCTGTCTCAGCCTCCCAAGTACTGGGATTACAAGCGTGTGCCACCACACCAGGCTTTTTAGTGACTTTTAATGAAAACTTTTCTGGAACAAATAGTATTTACCTGTCTTCTCATACTGAGGATACAAAATCTAATTTAAGTTTAATTATCTTTAAAGGTTATTACTGTGACTGAATTTTTGTATTATAACTGCAGTTACAGGAGGTATTAGGAAGGGCTGTGTTGCTTCCATGCTATCACTGTGGTTATGGGAAATTTTTTTTTTTTTTGCTCATAAAGCTTAGTTAAAGAATGCATGACCACCTGCTATTTGGTCTTCCAAATATGTTTCTTTTTCTGTTTCCTTTGAAATTTTATGATCTGTCATCAACATTTAAAACACTATCTCACTGTCTTTGATTTCTACACTCCTAATAAAAGGCCCCAAGCCCCACCTTGTCAGATTATACTTTTTCTTCTGCTTCACTTGCGTTAAATTTTTTCATAGTCCTAAAGATATAACCTGTATTCTCTCAAGAATTGGTATTATTTCAAGCCAGCCATAGTAGCACATGCTTGTGATCTTAGTACATGGGAGGCTGAGACAGGAGAATCACAGGTTTGAGGCCAGCAAGTGGTGGGGTATAGTTCAGTAACAGAGTGTCCCTGGGTTCAATCCCCAGTAAAACACACACACACACACACACACACACATACACACACACACACACACACACACTGTTTGGGGGAAATGAGGCCTAATCAAAGGATCACAATTTCTTCTAGCTCATAAAATATATAGAACCTACCTCTAAGAGGAACTTCTTTTAAAACATTTCTTCTCAACCTTAGACTTTCAATAGAAATGCAGGTCCAATTTTTTTTTCAGTACTGGAGATGGAACCCAGTGGCATTCTACCTCCAAACTCCACTCCCAGCCCTATTTTTTATTCTTTATTTTGAAACAGGGTATTACTAAGTTGCGGAGGGCCTCACTAAGTAGCTGAGGCTGGCCGCAAACCCGGATCCTCCTGTCTCCACCTCCCAAGTACTGGGATTACAAGCGTGCACCACCATGCCCGGCCAGGTCCAACGTTTAAAATAGTATGTTTAATAGTAAATCAAAGTTATAAAGTTCCTACTTGCACAGTGGATAAATTTTGTCAGCTACAAGATCTTATGTGTGTGCTAAATTTAGACTTCATCCTGTAGGTATTGACCAAAAGTTTCTAAGCAAGGCAATGGAATTACGAGGCTTGTGCTTTATGAAACATGTGTGGTAGCAGGGGAAGGAGAATAAGGAAAGAGGGAGGAGGAGAGGGGCGACAAGAAGGCTAGTCCTTTTAATTATTTAGAAGAACAGTGCAAGCTGGGTGTGGTGGTGCATGCTGTAATCTAGGCACTTGGGAGGCTAAGACTGGAGGAGCGGTTTGAGGACAGCCTCAGAAATGTAGTGCCTTCAATCCCCGGTACCGCAAAAAAAAAAAAAAAAAAGAAATGTAGTGAAACCTTGTTTCAAAACAAAACAAAAATTAAAAAGTGATGGGGGTGTAGCTCAGAGATAGAATGCCCCTGGGTTTAATCCCTACTAGAGGAGGAGGAGGAGGAGGAGGAGGAGAAGGAGGAGGAGGAGGAGCAGGAGGAGGATCATGAAAGCAAGGCTTCAGGAGAGAATCTGGAAATATAATTCAGACAGTTATATTTTTTGCTTGAATAATGTTGGGTAAAATATGGGTCACCATTCTAAAGGTAAAGAATGAAAAGGAGGGAGAAGAAAGAGGAGAAGGAGAAAGAGAAAAGTCAGAATGGTTTGAGATAATGCCTTCGTTTTTTATCTGTTGGAGCTGAAATACTTATAGTATACACAGATCATTAATCTAACAAGTTTATGGTAATCATAGGCCTAAAACTGAGAAGAGTGGTCTAGAGATACATATTTAAATAGTTATCCATATAAAGGTATTAGATGAAGCAGTTGCAACAAATGAAATTACTTACAGAGAGTTTATAACAAAAAGCTTGAAAATATTACACCTGGACACTCACCCCCAGAAGGCTACATTCTTTGTTGATAGTGCAATTAGTTTTTTCAGTTGATAATAAAAGGACAGTAAAATAAATTTTGATAACTAAAAAATGCACTACTGAGTAACTAATGGTTTGGAGAGAGGAAAAAAATCACAGTGGAAATTAGAAAATATTTAGAACTGAGAGAAGAAATCACTGTAAAAACTTGAGTGTTGCAGCTAAAGTAACCCTAGAGGGAAATTCATTGACAACTTCATTTCTCTCAAAAGCAAGGAAGACTTAAAAAGTTAGTTATGCAGAACTAAGTTTGGGAATTTGTTTCAAAAGGAGAAAGAGGCTGAAAGAGGTCAAAGACAATAGTCTGTTTTTCTGTAAGTAGGAGACTAAGTCCCAAGAATAAGAGGAATATACAGCAGAAGGGCGCTTAAGGAGTTCCATGAAAAGTAATTAGGGAAGTGAATGTGGATCTATAAAAATAAATTCTCAGTTGTATTAAGGTTGAATTTAAAAGACTTTTGCCCAAAATATAGCCACAAAATCATGTATATTCTATTGAAAGTGGATTGCAGATTTGAACCCAAACTTCCTACTGACCAAAGCAATGAAATGATGTTATATGATTCTCCTCTCCTTTGGATAAAAATAGATTCATTATTCAAAAAGAAAGCAATTCATGATACTAAGGCTCTATAATTTGTTTCTCAGCATATATATCATAATGAAAAAATATAATTCAGTAAAAGTAATTCTATTAGGGCCAAAATGATGAGATCAGGTTGTATTTCTGTGATAACTTTTGTTAATTATTAGGTAATAAAAGGTTTACATTAATATCTGAAAAATACAGTATTTCAAAGTTGGTATATTGTGGATGAAAATTAAGGAGTTATCCTGAATATCTTGAGCAAATTATTTACACTCTCTAGGCCTTTCCTCATTTGTAAAATGGAAATATTAATAGTAACAACCTCATTAAGTTGCTGTTATGCACATTAATACATGTGAAACACTTCAGTATCAGACTAATAGAAGCTCTCAATAAATATTAGCTGCCACCACCACCATGACCACCATCACTCTAGCCAAAAGGAGCTATCTAGACCAAAGGCAAAAGAAAACTTGGCTGGTTCAAGATCAAAAGAATGTCAGTGTAACTGCAGTGAATGAAACGGAACGTGATATGCAGTGAAGCTGAAAATGCAGACGAGTGTATCACCTAAGCCTTTGCAGGAGATAATAAGAGTTTGGATTTTATTTTGGGTTTGACAGGTAACCTTCAGAGACATTAACAAGGAAGCGGTATGATCTTACCTGATTTATGCTATTGGAAATTACTTTGGCTGTGGTGTGGATATGAGAGAAGGAGGAGAAGGAGGGCTGAAAGCAGGGAGATGATTTAAGGAGATTATTTTAGTTATCTAGGCACAACTTGGTATCATCCACTAGGTTTGTGGGAATAGACAAAAAGCTTGTTTAGGTAAATGTTAATTTTAGTTTTTGACAGTAAAACCATGCCGGCTGTAAAATTGTGATTTTCAGTATTTACTGGGGATCACTATAACCTGAAGAAGAATTGAAACACACACACACACACACACACACACACACACATGCACACACATGCGTGCATGCCCAGGGCTAGTCCTAGAATTGCTGAATCACTTGGGGGTGCTCCATGGGTGATTAACAGCAACAATAAAGAACCACGGGTTATTTTTCTGTTCTTTATGGCAGAAGGACTTTTTTCCAACAGAATGAAAGTGTTTCAAACCAGTAAGATAGAAGACTTCAGAAGTCAGAACATTTTCCCACTCTCTGCCTGGAAATTGTCTGATTTTGTGGCTTACTAAGCTTGGAAAATCATTATTACCACTTACTGCAGTGCAGCATGGCACAGAGATAGCATTCTATAAATGTTTTTAATATAAATAACAAAAGAAAGCCACCTAAAGGCTCTGTTATGGAGTTTTTCTTGTTAACATTTAATTTGCACAGAAGCTGGAACAGAGAAGGAACAGAACCGCATAGCACTGGGAGTACAGGGTGAATTTTACCCCAACCAGAAGTTTTATTAACACCAAGCACATGTGGAGAACTCTGAGTTAAGAGTGGGAGAAGAGCAAACACCTAAAAACATAGTCTCACAGAAGGAAAAAAAAGTTAATCTGAGTTAGCCAAGTGAACTATTTGTATGTTTTGCTAACATTTCATAGTCATGAAGTATTTCTATTTCACTTGTATGGTTGTTCATGCACAAGTACCACATTACTTTAAAGATAGAAGCTTTATGGTATGTTTTAATGTTTGGAAAGGCTGTAAATCTTCTTAGTTGTTTTTTCAATGTTTTCCTGGCTACACTTGAATTCTTTTTTTTTTTCCATGTGAACTTTAGCATCAAGCTACCTAGAATCATTAGAACATATTGCCAGTATTTTTATTGGCTTAAATTTACATTTATAAATTAAGACAGCAATGGTATCTTTATGATGTTGAGTCATCCTCTCCAAGAACAGGGCATGCCTTTCATCATTTGTTCAAATCTGCTTTTGTGTTTTTCAGGAATATTTAAAAATTTTTCTCATATAGATTTTGCACATTTCTTGTTACATTTATTCTTATTTTATCTTTTTGTGGCTATTTTAAATGGAGTTTGCTCTTGTATTCTCTAACATTTTTTGTTTGTGTATATAGAAGCTGTTGATTTCTCAATGCTAATTTTATATACTGCTACCTCAATTTTTTCCCTTTCAGTTCATTTTACCATTAATTTTCTAGAGTTTTCTAGTTATGTTATTGTGTAATTTGCAAACAGAGATCATTTTAGCTCTTCTTTCCTACTTCTTATACCTCTAATTCAGTTCTCCTGGATATTTGCATTGTAATACTTCTAGTGCAATGTTGAGTTGGAAGTAGTGAACATCCTTGCCTTATTCTGATCTTAGTAGAAATATAGTGATTCCTCATAATGTAAGTCCTGGCATTAAGATTAAAACATGCATATATCTTACTATGTTAAAGAGCAATCTGTCAATTCCTCTTCTCTTGAATTTTTAAAAATCAGAAATGGTTGTTGCATTTTGTTAAATATACATGTATATATATACATATTGCTAAATATATAGATTATTACATATTTTTTCTTTTTAGATATATTCATATTATATGTTATATTAATAGATTTCCTTTTGACCCAACCTTACATTCTTGAAATAAATTTTACTTGATAATGGTGGTCCCACAATCCCCACCCGAGTGCCATTGACGAACCTACATTGACACATCATAATAACCTGAAGTCCACAGATTACATTAGGTTTCACTCGTGGTGTTGTACATTCGATGAGTGTGGACAAGTGTGTAGTAATATGTGTCCATCATTATAATATCATGAGTATTTTCACTGTCCTAAATAAATCTTCTGTACTCTTCCTATTCATCCCCATTTCTCCCCAGTAACCTATGGCAACCACTGATCTTTTTGCTACATTCATAGTTTAGGCTGAATGTCATAGAGTTGGAATCATACCACATATAGCCTTTTCAGATTGACTTCTTTCACTTAATAATATGCACTTAATATTTCTTCATATCATTTGGTGGCTTCACAACTAATTTTAGTGCTGAATAGTATTCTGCTGTCTAGATATACCACAGTTTAGTTATCCATTCACCTACTAAAGGACATCTTAGTTGCTTTCAAGTTTTGGCAACTGTGAATAATGCTGCTATAAACACCTATGTGCAGGTTTCTGTGTGGACATAAGTTTTCAACTCCTTTGGGTAGATGTCAAGAAGCGTAATTGCTGGATTATGAGTATGCTTAGTTTTGTAAGAAACAATGAAACTTTATTCTAAACTGACATAACATTTTGTATTCCCACCAGCAATAAATGAATAAGAGTTTACATTGCTCCATATCTTCACCATGTTGTCTGTGTTCTGAATTTGGGGCATTTTAGTAGATATGCAGTGATATTTCATTATTGTTTTAATTTTCATTTCCATGATGATGTATAATGTGGAGCATATTTTCATATGTTTATTTGCCATTTGTTTATCTTTCTTGGTGAGATATCTGTTAAGGCCTTTGGCCCATTTTGTGTGTGTGTGTGTGTGTGTGTGTGTGTGTGTGTGGTGCTGGGGATTGAACCCAGGGGCATTCTACCACCGAGCTACACCCCACAGCCCTATTTTTTATTCTTTATTTTGAAACACGGTCTCACTAAGTTGCAGAAGCTGGCCACAAACCTGTGATCCTCCTGTCTCAGCCTCCCAAGTATTAGGATTACAAGCCTGCGCCACCATGGTATTTTCCCCTCTTACTGTTCAGGGTTTTTTTTGTGTGTGTGGTACTGGGGATTGAACTCGGGGGCATTCTACCTCCAAGCTACACCCCCAGCCCTATTTTTTATTCTTTATTTTGAAACAGGGTCTCACTAAGTTGCAGAGGGCCTCACTAAGTAGCTGAGGCTGGCTGCGAACCTGGATCCTCCTATCTCAGCCTCCCAAGTACTGGTATTACAAACGTGCGCCACCATGCCTGGTTCATTATTGTTGAGTTTTAAAAGTTCTTGTATATCTCATATAACAGTTCTTTATCAAAGTGTCTTTTGCAAATATTTTCTTCTAAGACCATGGTTTGCCTTCCCATTCTCATAATAACTGCCTTTTTCAGAGCAGAAGTTTTTAATTTTAATGAAGTCTAGTTTATCAGTTATTTCTTACCTGCAGTATGCCTTTGGTGTTGTCTATAAAAGGTCATTACTATACCCAAGATCATATAGGTTTGGTTTTCATTGTTGTTGTTTTTAATGGTACTAGGGATTGAACCCAGTAGCATTCTACCTCTGAGCTACACCCCCAGCCCTATTTTATTTTTTATTTTGAAACAGGGTTTCACTAAGTTACTGCATGCTGCTGGCCTCCAGCCTGTGGTCCTCCTGTCTCAGCCTCTCAAGTACTGGAATTACAGACATCTGCCACCGCACCTGGGTTTATCCAGGTTTTTATCCTGTTATCTTCCAGGAATTTTATAGTTTTACACATTAAATTTAGGTCTACGATCCATTTTGATTCATTTGTGTGTGTGTGTGTGTGTGTGTAGGGTGTAAGGTCTGTACCTAGATTCATTTTTTAGTGTAGATGTCCAGTTGTTTCATCACCATTTATTGAAAGACTGCCTTCATTCCATTGCATTGCCTTTGCTCCTTTGTCAGAGATAAGTTGGTTGTATTTATGTGGTTTGTTTATGCACTCTCTGTTCTGTTCCATTTATCTATTTGTCTATTCTTTTGCCAGTGTCACATTGTCTTGATAATGTAGCTTTATAATAAGTCTTTTTTTTGTGGTACTGGGGATTGAATCCAGGGGCATTCTACCTCTGAGCTACACCCTCAGCCCTATTTTTTTATTCTTTATTTTGAAACAGGGTCTCACTAAGTTGCGGAGGGCCTCACTAAGTAGCTGAGGCTGGCCGCGAACCTGCGATCCTCCTGTCTCATCCTCCCAAGTACTGGGATTACAAGCATGTGCCACCATACCCAGCTTATAAATCTTGAAGTTAGGTAGTATCAGTCCTCCAACTTTGTTTTTCAATATCGTATTGACTATTTTTGGTCTTTCCCCTCTCTATACAAAGTTTAGAATTAGTTTGTTGATATCTATAAATAACTTGCTATGACTTTTATTGGGATTGCATTGAATCTTTAGATTGAATTGGGAACAACTGATATATTGATAGCATTAAGTCTTACTATCTATGAACATATAATATGTGTATTATTTAGTTCCACTTTGCTTTCTTTTTCAATATACTTTTATTGATGCATTGTAATTATACATAATAATGAAGTTCAGAGTGATAGGAACATACATGCACATAGCACTTGATGTGTTTCCTTCGGGACCTCTCTGATTTCTCTCATCAGCATTTTGTAGTTTTCCTCACATAGATCTTATTTTCTTAGGTTTATACCTAATCTGCCTGCCTGCCTTTTCTTTTCTCATTCCTTCCTTTCTTCTTTCCTTCCTTCCTTCCTTCTTTCCTTCCTTCCTTCCTTCCTTCCTTCCTTCCTTCCTTCC
>PVJS01002921.1:0-79785 GCA_004027185.1 Glis glis | reverse complement strand
ACCACAAAAAAAAAAAAAAAAGAAATGGCAAGTGAAATAATAGAAGGCATTTGAGTTTTAAATTAGTACATGAGTTTGGTGCTCTCGAAGAGATCGTTGAGTGCTGGATTTCAATGAGCTGAGAGTCTTATTCTCCTTCCCAACCCAAGGAGCAGCGTTCCTGTTTAGCAAGCCAGTACAGGTCCATCATTTCTGACTGAGTCACATTTATCATATTTAAATCTTAGGTATTTAAAATTTTAGTTCTCAAGCAAACAGGCTTAGAGCCTAGTTCATAACACTGAAACAAAATATGCCTGTGATTAAGCAAAATGTCACAAAATCCATCATCATAACTTATGCATAGGGGCTGAAGTCTCGGAACATATTTACACTTGCTTTCTCTCCAGTTCAAAAGAGTCTTTTTTCCCCCCAGTTGCCAGTTCTACAGAAGGCTAGTTAGAACAAATTAATGACTGAATATTGTTACTTGCAGGTACACCAAGAGCACAAGGATGTTCTGGCTGGTAGTCTAAGAGCAAGAGGAAATGTGGAGAAATATAAAAACAGACATAACTTGATCCATGCTCCCATGTGGGGCTGTTTAGTGTTGGAGCAAGCAGTCACTCATGAATCAAGCTCCATGATATTGCATAGATCATTAATATATTATAGAAAAATATAATTTACATCTATGACGATTACCTTGTGTAAATCGAGTGTCACAAAAATGTGTTGAGTATATTCTGTATGAGAAGACAAAAGTTTTCTAATATATTTTAAGAAATATTTCCACATGGAATGTTTCAAATTTAGTCTTAGTTTTGATATTTGAAGAATAAACACTAAAATAATCACAATATTCAAGCACACAAAGTGTGTATTCCCTGAAGGTTCTAGACAATTGTGGTTTTATTAAATATAACTATTTTTGAAGAATAACACTAGTGTATATGTACTGACTGGTGCTCTTAATAGCTCCCGCTCCACCCACAAACAAAGCCAAGGGCTTTCTGTAACCATAATTTTAATACATATACCAGAAAATATCTCTAAGCTCCATTACCTACCGACCCTTCCAAATCCACTAGCTCTGGCTTGGTGTCCTCAGTCACTAACCTGGTGCTTTCTATTTGCTTTGAGTTCCAATGGCCTGTTTAGTTCCTAGGTCTGGCTTCAGCCCTGACTATAATTATAGCTCCATGCATTAGAGTAGATCTAATAGAAATTTAATATGAACAACACATATAATTTTTTATGTTTAAAAAGTAAGTTGAAAGACAAATATTGTAACACATTGCTTTTAATTCAATATAATAAAAACAATCATCATAAAAACATTGAGATTGTTACACTTTTTATAGTAATCTGTTGTGTATTTTCTACCTGTAGGATATCTCATTTTGGACTACCTCCATTTCAAGTGCTCCCTGGCTGGAGTGTACCAGATAGTGCAGCTCTGGAGCCTTTGGCCTATAATCACTCCCAGAACTCCCACCTTGGCTAGAGCATCAGATCCCCTGGTAGTCTCTGAGGGTATACAGGTGCAAGATGCCATTAAGGCTTTTTATATGCACTGGCATGTACTTAATAATACGAATATCATTTTAAAACAACTTTGCCATTTATGCATTTTCCACCAAAACACTTATAAACCCTTTTTTTATTATTTTCCAGTTGACACCCCTATCAACTATTTAAGGTACATAAAGAAAGCATCAATATCCCCATTTTTGGATAAAAAACTGAGGCTTGGAAAAAATTGGGAGATTTATTCAAGGTTACGTAACAAAAATAATTCAACGGGATATTTGTGATTTTTAGTTTACAGCTCTTTCTATGGTTCCTTAGTACCCATTAAAACAGTTAATAGAGGAACCTATTTATTGATTTTTTAATACAAATTCCCAAAGACAGAAGATATAAGTAGTGGCCTTATTCATTCTTTTGAGCAGTTATATAAAAATATATTGAAACATGTATACTCAATCCATAGATATCAAAGATAATAAAAGAAAGTCCGCATGAAATGTGTGGGAAGAGGTTTTCTCTTCATGTGTAAGTGGAACTAACACTTGGCCAATGATTAAATCACATTGAGAAACCACAAAGACACATAAAAAGGGAAATTCTCTTGGGGGTTTGCTTCTTGTTTATTTTTTAGAAATGGAGTGATCTAAAAAGAGAGGACAAGCTCGTTCAGTTATAGCTTTCATATAATTACCACAAACTCTAATGCAAATTAGACTGTAGGTCTGCTCAATGTACATTTCTGTGCTTGCCAAATTATGTTTGGCAATGTGGTCAAGCAAGAACAGATGCACACTGGGCCGAGTTTTCTTGGGCTGTTCAATAATTAGGAGGACCATGTATTATAATAAACCACATCCCCTTGGCTAAGATCTGGATGCAAATTGCACACTAATTCACTTCCAAGTTTTTTGGAAGCTCACCAAAAGAGATGAAAATCAGGGAAATATACTGTTTACTTCAGGAAATTTGTTTAAAACTAAATATGGCTCATTTATAAGAGGCATTGGGAAACTCCATAAGAAATGTAACAATAGCTTTTTTCAGGTCCCACTCAGCAGGAATAAGGAAGTGTTAACATGTTCCTTTGAAGAGCTTTCCTGTGTTACATGCCAATTCTAACCATCTCCTTATGAATGCATTGGGAGAGTCCTAAATGGAGGATAAACAACAGTTTCCCATATCTGTAAAATATCACGTTACTCAAATGGAGGGTGAAATCAATTCAGTGAGTGAGACTTTGTCAACATTTTTCTGCAACTGACAAATAGGTAGCAGGCTGCCCCTTAGATCAGAAAGTGAATGGGTTGAAAGTTTTTTTCTGCAAAGTCAAAACATCCATTCTAATAATAAAGGCACTTGCATTATTTCAACCGGTATTTAACAATCCAACAATAAAAATTATAATAGTAATCCAACTTCATAGAATAAGATATAAACAAATCCTTAAAAGTGAGATCTAAGACCAAAGTGTATACCACATTCACTGTTTATCAGTGTGCAGTGAGACGTCAGCCTCACTCCTCTTCTTAGATTAACAGTTTCAACTAATTGTGTTGTTAAAGAGACCTGCATGTTTGTTCCCAGTCTCTTTCTCTAAATTCCTTTTTTTTTTCTTCACTGTTTGCTTGAGTCGAATATTACTCAGTCACTGGTCTAGATCTATGTTTGTCAACACAGAGATGCACTGCCTGTACCCGCTTCCAGGCAGGATTTGCTGCCCAGCTGTGGGGAGTGCAGCCAGAGGATAGCCTTCAGCTGTGAGCTCTTTCAGGGTCTGCCTCAGCTACATACAGATAGCCACTTTACCTGAAGTTGTGCCCACTGGGTCACTGAGCAAGACCACCAAAAACAGCTTAGGGTCACTCTGAGAAACAATATTCCCTCCAGAGCTCTCTTACTCAATCCTTCGCCTTTTCTCATAGACGGTCATCTCTAACAAACACCCTGGGTTCTATCTCACAGTCTGCTTCCAAAATCCCATCCTACTCCCAAACTTCTGTCAGTGCCCTGCTGCTCACCCTGACCCTATGACATGAAAGCAAGCTCCTGACCATGTCCTCTGGTTGCACCAAATGCTCTAACCTCTGATGTTTGCCTCCCTTTTGGTGTTTTAAAATTAGTATTTATAGAAACAAATTAGTGTTTTTCCAATAGTGCTTACAGCTTTCAGTAGTGAATTGATAATTGCAATATAGACTCACTTTTTTACATTTTTTATTTTGAGAAAATCATAGATTCACGTGGAATTACAAGAATAATACAGAGACATCCTATGTGCCTTTTATTCAGTTTTCCTCAATGGTAACACTTTGTGCAACCAAAATAGAATATAAGAACCAAGAAACTGACATTGATGCAATCTACTGATCTCATTCAGATTTCACTAGTTTTACATGTATTCAGTTGTGTTTGTGTGTGTATATAATTCCATATGAATTTTACTTAAGGTTTATGTGAGCACCACAGCAGCAAAGATTCAACAGTTCTATCATAAGGATCCCCAGTACTGCCCTTTATAGACACAGCTACCATCCTCCCAGCTTCCCTCTCACACACTTTTAAACCACGGATCCATTCTCCATTTTTATAATTTTTCATTTCAAGAATATTATATAAATGAAACCATACAGTATATAACCCTTAGAGAAGAGCTTTGTTCACTCAGTGTAAATTACTTGAGATCCATCCAAGTTATTGCCTGTGTCATAGAAAGGATGGACCATGGCTTGTTTAGCTATTTGTTAAGTTGAAGGACATTTGGGGTTTGTTTCAGTGTGGGGCTATTAAGATAAAGCTTTTCAGAATATTCACATACAGGTTTTGGTGTAGACATACGTTTTCATATGTTGAGAATAAATGGACAAGAGTGTATTTTCTGGGTCATATGATCAGCCCATGTTTAACTTTGTAAGAAACTGCCATATTCTTTACCAGAATGGCTGTGCCATTTTACATTTATACTACCAATATATAGAAGCATTCCAATTTCTCCACACCATCACCAAGTTTTGGTTTTATCAGTACTTTTTATTTTAGGCATTCCAGTAGGAATGCAGAGCTCATTGTTTTAATTTGCCCTTCTCTAATACCTAATGGTGTTGAACACCTTTTCATGTGCTTATTTCCCAGCTGTACATGCTCTTCAGTAAAATGCTGGCTCTTGTTTTTCACCCATTTTCTAATTAGATCATTTGCTTTTTTACACGTGGATTTTAAAAGTTCTTTCTGAATTCTATATACAAGTTCTTCATCAAATATATGGTTTCAAATATTTTCTCCCAGCCCATAACTTGTATTTTCATCTTCTTAACAGTGTTTGGCAGAATAAGTTTTAAATTTTGATAAAGTCCAATTTATCAGCTTTTCCCTTTATGGATTAAGCTTTCAGTGCCAAATCTGAGTAATCATTTTTCATTATGACTTTTGATTTTTCTGAGATTTTTCTTTATTAGAAAGTAATATATGCACATGACAAAAATAAAATTCAGATAGTCTAGGAAGCTATAGAACCAATAATACATGTTTTTTAAAAACCAACTATAAATTAGTTACAAATCAAACAACAGTAAGCCTTACTTTACAAACTGGAAAAAGGTAGGAAAGACAACCATAATGTTTAACAGTGAATATAATTAAATATTTTCTTGTAGAATATTTGCAGATGATTGATTTCTTCCCAATTCAAGAAAATTCATAATTAATATATATATGGAAATAGCCCATACTTCATAGCTTAAATGAATATCTGTTTATTTGTTCAACTTATATTTTGAACAATTATTGTTTTGTTGGCATATAGATCACTCTCTTTGAAAACCCTAATGATGCACATTTACACTGATTCTTAAGCCTGTGGTATTTCTTCTATATTGTACTACATTTTTCCAGAAGATGTAAAGTTATAAACTTTCAGTTTTTGTTCCAAGTCAGTTTTTAACTTATTAAATATAAAGAAATGATATGTAGTTTTATGGTGGAAGGTCAGTGGTAGGTGTTTAGTGGTAGAGTAATTTACAACAAAGACAATACATATGCTATGTATTTAATAAACTATCCAAAGGTAGAAATTATTGACAACACTAATGTAGTTGAGACAAAAACAAGAATAATGGCTTCCAAAAAAAGGCTTAATAATGCTAGATACTATAATTGGATCATAGAATGGGTACAAATGAATATAAAGTAATGTGCAGTAGCAGGAAATTTTAATTTGTAGAAACACATGGATTCGAAATCAATTTTAATCAATCAAGAACAAACAGATATCATTATGAGTAGATCAACAAAATCATAAGAATTGTTCTTAGAAGTGAGAACTTTATGCAATGATAAAATAATAACATGGAAAATATTTTAATTTTAACATAAGACCGAGCACTAATATGTGTAAGAGTCTGAGGCTAGAAAAAGAAACACCAGAAAAGAAGAGGCAGATCAATTCTGGAAGGCCTATTGTTCCATAAGTAGGTTCTATTCTCACCAACTTGAGAAGAAAGAACTCCTAATACATGAAGCATGAGGTAGAGTCCTCAGAAGGGCATTGCCTCTATAATCACAGCAAATGTGTCTAGACTAAAGGATATCCAGATCTTTTCTAACAAAGTTTGAAAAAAACTTCAAAAGAAAAAATTGTGTCCAAGTAATTTAACAGTATTCTTGAATTGAGCTCTCCATTCCTTAAAGGATTACCTCCCCTAAAACATCCACAAAACTATTACAAAATTCAAATGTGATAGCATCCAATAAAAAATTAGCAAGTATGCAAAAAATAGGAAAATATTATCCATACACAGAGAGAGAAATCAATTATTGGAGACATATTAAAAGATGACACAGAGCAAAATGGAAATGCAAGATTATAAATTAAAAAGAATGTTATAACAACTAAAATAAATATACTTCATATGTTTAAAAAGGTATATGAAATTATGAACATGTTGGGAATAGAATGGGAGATAATAAAGAACAATTTGTAAGGATGAAATATAAAATACATGAAATAAATTATATCAAATTAGATTAAGAGTAGAATAAACCTTACAGAAAACAAGGTTTTTGAACTTTAAAAATACAATATTTGCTACAAAAAAATGAAACACACAGAGAAAGATTGAAATAAAGTGGAAAATGAAACTAAAACATCAGTAGGTTGTGGTAAAATATCAAGAAAAATAATATAAGGATAACTCAAGTCCCAGAACGCAGGAAAAGAGAAAAATATTTGAAATAATATAACTGAAAAGATTCAAATTTGATGAAAACTATAAATCCACAAACCTGAGAAATTCAGTAAACAAAAGAAATTTATGTAAAAGCATATAATAATAAAATTAATCTAAACAAGGGGGAAATATTAAAGGCAGCCAGAGAATAAAAAGGTACATTATGTAAAAATGTAAAAAAGAATAAAGCCGGCTTTCCATAAAAAATAATGCAATCCAGAAAGCATTGAAAAACATCTTTAAAGTACAAAAAGAAAATAACTGCCAATATACAATTTTATACCCAGCAAAAGTATCTTTTAAAAATGAACGTGAGCCGGGAGTGGTGGCACACACATGTAATCCCAGTACTTGAGAGGCTGAGACAGCCTCAGCTACTTAGTGAGGCCCTCTGCAACATAGCGAGGCCCTCCGCAACTTAGCGATACTCTGTTTCAAAAGAAAAAATAAAAAACAGGGCTTGGGGTGTAGCTCGGAGGTAGAATACCCCTGGGTTCAATCCCCAGTACCGCAAAAAAAAAAAAAATGAGCGTGAAATAAAAACATTTTCAGACTTATAAAATCTGAGAGAATTTACCTCCAGAAAATAGGAACTACAGGAAAGACTAAAGGAAGTCCTTAAGGTAGAAGGAAAATAAAACCAGATGAAAATTTAGATTGACTCAAAGAAATAAAGATCACAGGAAGGAAATACATGAAAAATATAAAAGAATTTTTTTTTACTTTTTATCTCCTTAAATCAAAAATAATACCCATGTATTATGGGGCTTGTACAATTGTAAGTAATTTTTTTTGCAGTACTGGGGATTGAACCCGGGGGCATTCTACCTCCAAGCTACACTCCCAGCCCTATTTTTTCTTCTTTATTTTGAAACGGGGTCTCACTAAGTTGCTGAGGGCCTTACTAAGTAGCTGAGGCTGACCTCGAACCCAGATCTTTTGGTCTTAGCCTCCCAAGTACTGGGATTACAAGCGTGCACCACAAACCCCGCTTGTAATAATGTTCATAATAAAAAATAGCACAAAAGCTGGGAGAAGCAAAACTATAAGTCTGTCACAGCATATGTGAAATGGAATATTATTTGAAGGCAGACTATGATAAATTAGAAGTATATAATGTAAAATCTAAAATAACTGCATAAAAATAAAATGAAGTATAACTAACATGCTAATGATGGAGATAAAATGTAAGTATTTAAGAACTCTGATGAGAAAAAGCAAAAGATGCAAAAGGAGCAAAGAGCATATAGGACAAATAAAGTTTATATGAGACAGTATATTAAACCTAACTAAGCCGGGTGTGGTGGCGCACGCTTGTAATCCCAGTACCTGGGAGGCTGAGACCCGAGGATCTGGGTTCACGGCCAGCCTCAGCTACTTAGTGAGGTCCTCTTAACTTAGTGAGACCCTGTTTCAAAAAAATAAAGAATAAAAAAAGGGCTGGGGGTATAGCTCAGAGGTAGAATGCTCCTGGGTTCAATCCTCAGTACCAAAAATTAAAAACCCTAACTATATCAATACTCACACAATGAGCATAAACAATGGTTTACAATCATGCAATAGAGTTGCACAGTGATGTACACAGTCATTACTGTGACTTCAGTCATACTTTCACCAATATAAGTACAAGTAAAAATTGATCAAATTGTATACTTTAAATATGTACAGTGTATTGTCCCTTACCTATACCTTAATAAAATTTTAAAGTAACCATAGAAGATACAAAATTAAATAAAATAAGACACTTTAAAATATACTAAACAATATGAAGTACTTAGAAACAATTTTCCAAATATTCCAAGCAAAAAACATAGATTGTTAGGTTACATGAAAAATAAACAATGCCAAAATCTTGTAGACCTACACTAAAAGAAGTTCACTTGACACATACAGATAGAAATATGCTAAAAATAAAGGGATGGAGAGCAATATTTTTATGAAAACATTAATCAATAGAAAGGAGAAGGGACTACATTTATATTAGACAAAGTATACTTTACAACATCAAATCTTACCAAGGATAGAAAAGGTCAATTCATGACAGTGGTAACAATTTATCACGAAGCATTAACAATCCTATATGTATTTGTACCTAGTAACAGGGATTCAAAGTATTTGAAGCAAAACCTGATAAGACTGGAGGCAGAAATAGGCAAATCAACAACTTTAGAGTTTTCAATATCCCACTCTCAATAATTGGTAAAAAAGAGATAAAATATCAGTATTGCTATAGAATATTTGAACAACACTATCAACCAACTTTACTAAGTATATATTTATAGAACACTCTACCACATAGTAGCAAAATGCATATTTTTAGGTGCACATGAAACACTTAAGAAGATATAACATTGTGTGCCATAAAACAAGTCCCAATAAAAGTTAAAAGACTCAAAATATACAAAGTGTGTTATCTGACCACTCTGATTTAAATTAAAAATCAATGAAAAATATACATATAAAATCATATATATATATATATATATATATATATATATATATATACTTATTGGGGGGGTACTGGAGATTGAACCCAGGGACATTCTACCTCTGAGCTATACCCCCGGCCCTATTTTTTTTTATTTTTTTATTTCGAAACTGGGTCTCACCAAGTTGCAGAAGGTCTCAATTGCTGAGGCTGGCTGCGAACCTGTGATCCTCCTGTATCAGCCTCCCAAGTACTGAGATTACTTGCTTAAAATCCCCATATATTTGAAGTTAAATGCCACATGGCTATGTAACTCCTGGGTCACAGATACACACACACACATACACACACACACACACATACACACAATCACAAAATAAAGTAGAAAGTATTGTGGAATGCAGATAAAGCAGTCCTTAGAGGAAAGTTTATAGCTTTAAAAATTTACATTACAAAAAAGGAAGAAATGAAGTCAGTGATTTAAGCTTCTAAAGTGAGCAGGTTAAACTGAAGTAAGCAGAAGAAATGGCATATTAAAGTTTAAAGAGGTCAAGAAAAGGAAAAACATTACAGAATATTGAGAATATCAAAAGCTACTTCTTTGAATAGAGCAGTAAGATCGATAAATTTCAAATCAGAAGCTCAGAAGAAAAAGAGAAGCCATAAGTAACCGGAATCATGAATTAGAAAATATTTCAGATTCTATAGGCACTAAAAGACAAATAAGATGATTTTATGAACTACATGCCAACAATTTTGATAATAGATAAAATAACTAAAATAAAATAGGAAATTTCTCTGAATGAAATAAACTACTAAACCTTTATCAAGTAAAAACAGATAAGCTGAATGTTTTTCTACCTACTAGAGAAATTGAATTTGCACTGTAAAGATTTCCTTTAAAGAAAATGT
The DNA here is from genome assembly GCA_004027185.1 of Glis glis. Classification (NCBI taxonomy): domain Eukaryota; kingdom Metazoa; phylum Chordata; class Mammalia; order Rodentia; family Gliridae; genus Glis; species Glis glis. Next base: position 69,711 of record PVJS01002921.1, on the reverse strand, counting down.
TAGGCCCCGATGGCTTTATCAGTGAATCTATCAAACATGTATCAAGGAAATAAAAACAATTCTATACAAACTCTTCCCAAAGGTGGAAGAGTATTCTTTCCAACATAAACAATGAAACTTATTATCTTGATAAAAAAAACAAGAAAAGGAAATTATAAGAATGTATATTTTTATTATTTTTATTCAATATTTTAGTGGCGATCCTAACCAGAACAGTAAAGCAAGAAAAGGCATACAACTTGAAAACGAAGCAAATATGTTTATATCTACAGATAGTGTGTCATGTTTATTGAAAGCCTAAGGAAGCTACAAAAAAGCTATGGACATAATGAGTGAGTTTAGTAAAGTCATAGTATGCAAAGCCATTTGAAAAAATCAACTGGATTTCTATGTGTATGTTGAATATTCCCAATTTGAAAATTCAAAATCAGAAATACTCCAAATCCAAATTGCTTTGAACATTTACATGACAGAAGTAGAAAACTGCAGGTAAATTGAATTAAACTGCATGGAAATGTCATGGAAGCTGAATACCTGACTTCAGGTCACAGTAAAAATGCAGACACATTAAAAAGATTGCTAAAAAATCACCTTCAGGGCTATGTATAGAAGGTATGCATGAAACACCTTCTATAAGGTATAAGAAAACATAAGTGAATTTCTTGTTTGGATCTGTTCCCATCACTGAAATATCTAGTTATGTATATATAAATAATGCAAAATCCAAAATCTGTAAAACTTCTGGCCTCAAGCATTTTGAGCAAATGATACTGCAATAGCAGTGAATAATCAGAAACTAAAATCACAAAAATACAGTAGGGAGTTTCTTAAAAAGTTAAATATTCACATACCACAAAAGCCAACCATTCTACATCAAGGTATGTACCCAAGAAAAACAAAAGCATATGTCTACACAAAGACTTGGACACAAATGTTCATAACAGCTTTATTTGGAATAATCATAAACTAGAAACAAACAAATGTTCATTGATGGAAGAGTAATAGAAGAAACAAGTCAATGTGTATCCATACAATAGAATGCTACTCAGTAATAAAATTAGGATCTGACGGGGTCCCAAGAGCATGCTCCATGTCTTCTCTGTGTCTGAATAGTTTCCAAACATAGGATAGAAATCTACATAATAACCAACACAAGAAAATAGTGTCATAGCAAAAATAAACAGCTGAAGTTTTGTTATACTATATATCCCAACTTTCCCCAACTGAATATTAGAAATTGGGACGTATACATCTGCAGGAATATCACAATGTAGGCACTCTACAAATAATAACTATTTTGTTAGTACAAAAGTGAAGCATGTTTATTTTAGAAAATAGAACTAAACTTGCACACACAATTCTCCATAGTTCTACTACCCAAGGACAACTACAATTGATAATTGGGTAACAACCATCTGTCCATAACACCAGAATAGAAGCATCCTGTACCTATTGTTCATGTTCCTGAGAGTACATAAATCCATTAATATGTAGCTATGTCTACTGTTAAAGCTATTATCCAGGATGAAATTTAGCAAGCCTTAATTAAACATGTGATCCCAAAGAAATATACAAATAGATTCCTGACCAAAAAGAGTTCACATCCACCAAATTTCTATGTTGGGAGTTTGGTAACCTGATTTAATTACAACAATCATCATTTAATTGTGTCTCTACTTGCTTGTCACTTTGCATCCTAAACACGGGGACATTATTTTTTATTTTTTGGTACAGGGTATTGAACCAGGTTGGGGGTCCTACCTCTGAGTTACACCCAACCCTATTTTATTTTTTATTTTGAAATAGGGTCTCACTATTGAGCCAGAAACTATTATCCTCCTGTCTCAGACTCTCAAGTACTGGGATCACAGGCATGTACCATCACATCCAGCTGAGGATATTATATTTAATGGAAGGTCTTACTTTACTTTATTCACAGTTATCCCTCTTGGGTCTTACAATTTTCCACTTAGTTGCAGAATATATTATTAATTAGCAGCAGAGGTCAAAGTTTCCCAAATTACAATCCATATGGAGATTATTCAGATTCCTCTACTTTTTCATGGGTCTTTGTCCTTAAACTGTAGCAATGATAGTTTTCTTGCATTATAAAAAAAAACTATACAAAAAGGAATTATTCTTTTTTCTCATCCTTGCTGTTCTTTTTCTATGATCACAGGATCCAAATTACTAATTTTTTACTGGATTTGTGATTGGAAGTGTTGCCAAGAAGGAATTGGAAAGAGAAAACAATCCTAAGTAGAACATTGAGCACAAATCCTCAAATTAGCCCTAATAATTAAGGCATCTTGTGAAGGGCTTCAATGATAGGATAAACTCATCTGTCCTCAGCACAGACCCATATCAATTACTGTGGGCATGGGTACACAACAAAGGGAACGAGGACACAGAGGCCGACACTCTACAGCAAGCCAAACACTGGTCAAAAGGCAGCTTCTCCAGTGTTATCGCGGAGCTAGGTGGTTTTAAATACGTTTAAATACCAACAGGGGGTTAATTTGAAATCAATTTGATTCTATTTCTGAATTAATGCTTTTTAAAATCTGCTTTTATAATTTCTGCTTATCAAGGATTGCCCTTCTGGTATAAAAACGGAGCCAAGACTCAGTTATCAAATACTATGAAGGGTTCTGTTAATTAGATAGTTTATCTGTGATGAGTTGTTGACACTGAGATGATGTGTGTTAAATAATTTTAAAATATTCTGTGGGGCACTAACTTAGTGGCTCAAAGCATTATTCTTCCATTTTTCAAACCCTGCTTTGAGTCAAGCTAGAATCAGTAAAAATTAATTTGATGGTTGTAGCACATTTCTTAAATACAGAATCATTTATATCTCCAAATTATATGTATGGGAGAATAAATCTTCTGGCGCTCTTTATTAGGCTGCTATAGACCATTCTAACTAATCCAGCCTCTTTCACATGCTGGTTGGTCTTTAACTGCTCGGGACAGACTGCCAGGAAATTCATCATTGCTGTTATTAAACACAATTCTCAGGATTTGCTCTTTTCATAGTGTTTCTTGTAAAAGCTTTTTTGGTGATTTTTCCTCTGGCTTCTCTTACAACCTCCATATAGGGTAACCCCGGAGAAATCACAGAAACTGAAGTATTTTTTTTCCCATGTAGGTAAATTAAAGTTCCAGCTGTTAAGGGTTTTTCTTTCTGTCTGTCAATTTTCTTTTTCAAGTTATGGTCTGTAAAGGCAGAGGCCAAGAACAGTCCACAGGGAATGGCTTGGAGCCATAGAACAAGCTGGTATCTTTGTGTTTTCTAGAGGAAAAAAATATTGGACACTAATCTTTAACATCAGGAAAGCTGCTAATTAATTAGCCCATAAATTCTTAAAAGAACAAATCATTCTTTATTATCTCTTTGGATTTCATTTTAAGCTTCCATCTAAATAATGATTTTATTTATAACTTTGTTTCTTTAAATTTTTGTTATTTTTTTCACTCATTCTATAAGAGACATGGTATACTAGAGTAATTGTGTCTTATAGACTCTGGAGTCCTAAGGTTTTAGTGTATAATAAATAGCTATAATGTGTTCATCCAGCAGATAAATGACTTAGAAAAAGAGATGACTCGAGGTACTGAAGCTTTCTGATAAAATCACTAAACTCATAGGAATCCTGAGCGGGTGCCCTAGGGACATTCTATCTATATGGCTTTAGGCAAGTTGATTGCCTAAATCTTGATGTCCACATTTGTCAAATAAAGAGATTAGAATTCATGAATATCTTTTCATCTTGAATACTATGATTCTCTTCATCAAAAGAACCTACTTGCAGAATGTGATGTTGCGCTCCTGTAATCCCAGTACTTGGGAGGCTGAGACAGGAGAATCGCAGGTTAGAGGACAGCCTTAGCAATGTAGGTAGACTCTCAGAAACATAGTCTCAGAGACCCTGTTTAAAAAGGGCCGTGGGGTGGCTGAGGGTGAATTTCAGAGGTCGAATGCCTCTGGATTCAATTTCCAGTACCACAAGAGAAAAACAAAAACAATCAAACAAAAAACTGCTGTTAGGAAAGAATTAAAATGGCGTGTACATGAGGAAACTCTTGGCATGCAGCCATTCTAAATGATTTTTGTTTATGTTCTTCAAAGGAGGTTTGAAGAAAATCATCAACAAAGAAAGGAGACCACTGAGTGTCAAGTGAAAGGAAAGACCACTGGACAAAGAGTAGGACCTGGTGCCACTAACAACTTGGAAACCACGAAAAAGTTGTGGAATTGAAACTTCTGAGGCCAAAGATTGAAAAAGTTTGCTTTGATTATCCTAGTCCCTTTCAGTATGAAAATGCTATGTTTCTAGGAAGTAGTACAAAAGCCAAGGAAGAAATTATCTAGAAATGTCCTACCAGTTATTGACAATAAACTCTACTTTTTCATTCCTGATTAGGAAATATCATTAAAAAATGCAGTCGAAGCCACGCAAGGTGGGCATGCCTGTAATCCCAGTACTTGGGAGGCTAAGACAGGAGGATCACAGGTTCAAGACCAGCCTCAGCAATTTAGCAAGACTCTCAGCAACCTAGTGAGAACACGAGAACCTGTTTAAAAAAGGAGGGGGCCAGAAGTGTAGAATGCCCTTGGGTTCAATCCCAGTAAAACACACACACACACACACACACACACACACACACGCACACACCTCTGTCCAAAACAATCAACTCAGAAGTAAAACATACATTTAGGGTCCATGAACAAATGCTATAACTAAGGGTAACTTTCCAGATCTGTAGCATGTTGGTTCTCATGATAGCAATCTCCTTTGCATCCACCCTGAGAGTTAAGTGCTTGACATTATCGAGCCAAGAATATAACTGAAATAGCTAATAAAAATCAATCTACTACTAAAATATAAATCCTAGAGGTGTATCTCAGGACCATTAGGATATGTGGAATATTTCCTCTCTTTCTGAAAATCCTTCTAGACCCTCTAGGGTCTCTAACATAACTGAATTTCTGAAAAGCAGCCATATTACCTACAAGTTTGTGATACTCATACATATAAGCCTTTTAGCAGAAGAAATGTTTTCATTATTGTTTTTCAAGCTCCATCCCAGTTAAGAAAATTGAAACAACCAGTTCCAAAGGGAAACCCATTGTTAAAAAAAAGGTAGTAGGGAGGATAGTTTCCAGATTTTAATGATTTAGCAAATGAAAAATATAAGAAGTAGTGGACTTTTTTCTTCTCATAAAACATCAAGTACTGGACACTACCCAAGGTGAGATTGCAAAGGCAGATGGTGTCATCATCCATTCCAGATAGTCAGTTATACTGCTTCTTTTTCTGCCTTCTTGTACCCCTGCCAAAACCTTTTCCTTTTCCTCTGGGACACTGACCCTTCCACAAGCTAGACCTCCATTTTTTGCAAGCACTACTTTGGATAAGCAACATATTCCAACAGCCTTTGCTTTAAACTACAATATAAGACATATAGGCTCTGTTCCCAATTTCTTCATGGTTCTGATATGCTACCTGGGCCAAATCCTTTTAGCCAGCCCCTCTTGGTTCATGCTTTGGTTTGCTTTGAGAAAGAATAAATGGCAACATTTGAATATACTTAAATATGCATTAATAATCATTATATCTAGGGCATAGAACTCATAGCTAAAGCTTTTTAATGAATAAATAAGAAATCTGTACTTTTAATATTCATTCATAGAGCACTTGGATTATAGTAACCAACTAACTTCCCTTGGCCGCCTACATAACCATTACATTTTGAAATGAGAAACCAGAACAGAGGTTAAGGGAATTTTCTTAGGCCATAGTCCAAGAGCAGGGAAGAAATTCTTTGCTCAACATAAGACATTTATTTTGAATCTCCCCAAACCATAAGACGTACAATGTCAATCCCTAAAATATATATAGCAAGCACCATGAGAAAATTTTCAGAATACTCATGATTTGAAAATAAATCACAAACTAGACTATGCTTTTAAGCCTCAAAGGCCCAGGAATCCCAACACTCTTCCTTCAAAATAAGTTCTCATATTGTTCTCATGTTGTGTTCCCAATGCTTGTAAATAGCAGAGGCTGCAAATTTATGCTAAATGGATGATGGATTATTGACAGGACTCTGGAAGAAGGTAGCACCAAGAAGAGGGGAAACTGAGTGAAGTGGATCATCTATATTAATAGTATAAAGATAAAAACGAAAGGAATTGGAAATAGGGTGTGGAAAATGGCTGAAAAGAGAGGAGGACAAAGAATGATTTCTTGTTTTCTGACTTATAAAAACAGATGATGTCATTCAATGAGAGGAGAAACATGCACAAGAGAAAGGTGGGTGTGTGGACGGGCAATGAGTTCAAGACTTTATGTGGTAAATTAAAAAATCTCATGGAGTTATTTGGTAAATAGGTATATCACATTTGAGCTTAATAGAGACCTTTGTGATTGGAGATCATCATTATACATATGATAACTGGAGTTATGTCAGTTAATAAGATTACCAGTGTAACAATTAATTTTAGATGTCAACTTGACTGGGTTAACGGATTCCCAAATAACTGACAAAGCATTAATTCTGGGTATGTATGTGAAGGCGTTCCTGGATGAGGCTGGCAGAGTCAGTGGACTGAGTGAAGTAGACACACTCTCACCAATGTCATCCAATCTACTGAGACCCTGACTAGAACAAGAAAGCAGAGGAAGCGTGAATTCATGCTTCTGGAGCTGAAACATCCATCCTCTCCTGCCTTTGGACATCAGAATTCTAGGTTCTCACTTCCTGGGACCCTGAGATTTATACCTGTGGTCCCACGTGATCTAAGATCTTCATCCCTGGACTGAAAGTTACACCACTGGCTCCCATGATACTCTCAAGTCTTTGAACTCAGACTGGATTATGCTGCCAGCTTCTCTAATTCTCCAGCTTGCAGAAGGCAGGACTTCTTAGCCTCTCTAAGCATATGGGCCAATTCCCATAAGAATCTCTTTTTTTTTTTTTTTTTTTGTGGTACCGGGGATTGAACGCAGGGGCGTTCTACCTCCGTGCTACACCCCTGGTCCTATTTTTTTATGCTTTATTTTTGAAACCGGGTCTCACGAAGTTGCGGAGGGCCTCACTAGGTAGAGAGAGAGAGACAGAGAGAGAGGGAGAGAGAGAGAGAGACAGAGAGGGAGAGAGAGAGAGAGAGAGAGATCACGCACTGAGGTTGGCCGCGAACCCGAATCCTCCGGTCTCCGCCTCCCAAAGTACTGGGATTACAAGCGTGCGCCACCACACCCGGCAGAATCTCTTATCTTTGTTCTTTCTATCTATCTATCTATATCTATCTATCTATCTATCATCTATCTATCTATCTATCCTATTGCTTTGAGGAACTCTAATATACACAAGGAATACATATAGAATGATAGAGTTATCCCTCAGAATCCACAGGAGATTGATTCCAGGACACCTTAACATGTCAAAATCTGTGGATGCTAAATTCCCTTATATAAAATGACATAGTATTTTCATATAAATCACATACATACTCCCCTACACAAGACTTCCAATCACCTGTGGATTGCTTATAATATCTAATACTATGTAAATAGTTGGTATACTATATTGTTTAGAGAATGACAAGAAAAAAAGAATGTGCATGTTTTTTCACTCTCAGATAGATCATTGTTGGTATAAAAAATTCAATTCATTTTGTATGTTGATTTTGATTCCTGCTACTTTATTGACTTCATTTAGTAGTTCAAATGCTTTTTTTAATTGGTACATTGTACTCATACATCTTGATGAAGTTCAGGGTGATAGAGGCATACATGCACACAGCACTCTCTAAGCCTTTCCCCAGTTCTCACCCTACTTCCTCTCCCTCCCAACCTTCCCATGCTCAACACAGTGATTGGCTTTGATAAGTTTGTGTATGTACATCATGTCCACTGAGGTGTTTCCCTCTTCAAGTCTTCCTCCCCACTCCCACCTCCCTCAGTTAGGTCCCCTTCTTCACTCTACTAAGGTTTCTCCTCCATTGTCTGGAGTTCCTCCTATGTCCCAATTTCTCCACAGAGAGGGAGAACATCCTACCTTTCACTTTTTGTTACTGACTAATATCACTTAGCATAATATTTTTCATTCCATCCATTTCCCTGCAAATGGCATAATTTTGTTCTTCTTTATGGGTGAGTAGAATTCCATTGTGTAAATATTCCATAATTTTGTAATCCATTCATCTGTTGATGAACATCTTGGCTGGTTCCATAGTTTGGCAATTATGAATTGTGCAGCTATCAACATATATATGCATGCATTACTATGGCAGTCTGGTTTCAATTATTTTGGGTAGATACCCAAAAGTGGCATGGTACATTTAGGGTTTTCTATATATAGGATCATTTGATCTGAAAATAGGGATAATTTTACTCCTTCCTTTCCAGTTTAGATGCCTTTATTTCTTTTTCTTTTAGAATCACTTTTGCTAGTACTTTAAGTACTATGTTGGATAGAAGTGGGAAGAGTTGGTTGGCATTTTTGCCTTTTACCAGATTTTAAAGGAAAAGCTTTCAATTTTTCCCATTAATATGATATTATCTGTGGGGTTTTCATAAGTGGCATTTATTATTTTGTAGAAATTTCCTTTTATACCTATTTTCCTCCTAAACCTAAAAAACCCTCAAAGTTTTTATCATGAACAGATATTGAACTTTGTCAAATGCCTTTCTACATTTGTTGAGGTGATCATGTGGTTTTTATCCTTTGTTGCTAATGTGGTACATCATTCTGATTTACTGGAATATGTCTAGTATATTTTTAAATAGTTGGTGACACACACTTGTAATCCCAGTACCTGGGAGGTTGAGACAGGAGGATTGCAGGTTCGCGGCCAGCCGCAGCAACTTGTGAGGCCCTCCACAACTTAGTGAGACCCTGTTTCAAAATAAAAAATAAAATAGGGCTGGTGGTGTAGCTCAGAGGTAGAATGCCCCTAGGTTTAATGCCCAGTACCACAAAAAAGTATATATAAGTAAACATGTATTGTCATTATTATCTCACAGAAGTAGAAGATCAATATTTAACACAAAACATACGGACAACATAATCTTTAAATGAAGGGCAATCCTTCCAATTAAGGCATATAAAAGACTTGTTACATTGCTTCTCATGAAATACATGAAGAAGATAAACAATGGCCAACAAGCACATGAAAAGATGCTCAACAGTATTAATAATTCGGGAAATGCAAATTGAAACCACAAGATATGACTTCACACCCATTAAGATGACTAGAATGAAACAAACATACTTACACACATATTTCCACAGAGAAAAATAACAAGTGTTGGTAAGAATGTGGAGAGAGGGAATGTGGTATCTCTGTTGCTGGCTTTGAAGAAACAGCTGCTATAAATCCTAAAGCTGCTGGAAATGAATCCACTAACAAAGTAGGATGTGTGGGAGCAGATCATTCCACAGTTGAGCTTTTGGTGAGAAACAGCCCTAACCACACCTTAACTGCAGCCTCCTGAAAACCCAAGCTAAAGATCCAGTTAAGACATGGCTCCTGGCAAACAGAAACTGAGAGAGATAATAAATGTGGCTAAGGCTGTAGTAATTTGTTATGCAGCATTAGAAAACGAATACAACTTTCAAGAAGCATTCTGTTTAAAACAGATAAGAAAAGACACAGTTATGCAAACAAGAACAACATTAACCAAGTATGTATATCTGTGGGCTCTTTTACTCTCTCTGTAGAGAAAAAAGACACAGCATAAAATTTGTTGCATTTATTACCTATTAAAGAGACTAGGTAAGCTGGGCGTGGTGGTGCACACTTGTAATCCCAGTACTTGGGAGGCTGAGACAGGAGGATCCGGGTTCACGGCCAGCCTCAGCTACTCAGTGAGGCCCTCTGCAATTTAGTGAGACCCTGTTTCAAAATAAAGAATAAAAACTAGGGCTGGGGGTGTAGCTCAGAGGTAGAATGCCCTTGGGTTCAATCCCCAGTACCACAAAAAATTTTAAAAAGAGCTTAGGTATAGAAATATATAAAAATGTTCAATGCTAGGGAGCCAAATAAGAGGAGATGTATGTCATGACATTTGAGTAAGCAAATTAAGCAATGTTTAGTAAGTTCCTATACCCTCAATTCTCCTTAATGCAATAACAGAAATAAGTCTTTCATCATTTTAACCAAGACTTTGAATCCTCAGCAATATTCCTAGAAGGAGGACATTTTAAACTATTGTCAGTCATTTTTTCACAGATTGAGAACGAAGTTTTTTTTTTTTTTTTGGTACCGGGGATTGAACCTAGGGGCGTTTTACCTCCAAGCTACACCCCCGGCTCTATTTTTTTATACTTTATTTTGAAACCAGGTCTCACGAAGTTGTGGAGGGCCTCACTAAGTAGCTGAGGCTGGCCCCAAACCCGGATCCTCCGGTCTCCGCCTCCCAAGTACTAGGATTACAAGCGTGTGCCACCACACCCAGCCTGAGAATGAAGTTTTATATGAGGAGTAGAAGAAGAGCAGAAAACCCTTCTGGTCAAGCCAGCTTCGTCCTTTTAAACCGCTGCCCTTAACCCAACAAAGCTTTCTAGTCCCATGTAAAAGCAACAGCCCCAAGGATACACCAGGTTTTCAGACCTGGATGTTGAACCATTTTCTTCAACTGAGGTTAGCATGTCTCCTTATCCTCGTCACCTTCCTTGTTACATTTTCCAGTCGTATGCCCTCCTCATTCTTCCAGTTGATGCACTATTTGACTACTTTCCAATTTCCCCACCTTTAAGCATGGCTTCATTTTGCTTTTATCTTTCCTGTCAATGATTCTGATGAATGTCTAAATAACATCCCCTAGGACTTGCTCTGCTAACTGTGAGTCTTTAAACCAGCCTCTCATCTGGGCAAAGCCCATCCCTACAAATAAGATCCAGAAGAGTCAACTGAGGAAAGAGGGAAATGGTGCTGAGGTATGAAGAAAAAAAAAGAGTGAAGATAATGTTACCTAATTTATGATTTCACATAATTCTGTATGGCTGTTATTAAGATATTTACACAAGAACATATTTAGGCCCTTTTGAATTAGAACTAATTTCTCTCCACAGACTCAATAGAGGTTATCTGTGAGAAGTAATCAGAATATAAAATTCTTACTTTCTCCTAATTATTTTCAACATTTATTAAATAACTATTAAATGCACAGCACTTTCCAAAGTACTGCAAGTGTCCCAAAATGAATAAATCATGTCACTTCTGCTCAATTGCAAGAAGATCATTTAAATAAGTATAATACAATGAATAAAAATAGCACTATGATAGAAGCATGGAGTGATAAAAGAGAAAGATTATATAAGATTGGAGTAATCAGGGAAGAGTTTGAGGCAGAAGGAGCTGAAGTAATTGGCCTGTGATCCATTCCTTACTCATAAACATGAGGATGTTTTAGAAAAATAAAGAAATTAGTGATTGAGTACAATATTTTTACAAATATGATAACTGGACTTCTGGGCAAATAGACTAATAATGCAAAGTGCCTCTGGTTTGATTGCCTAGGGTAAACAAGCCTACAGTCTATGGATTTATGAAACATTGCTCCCTAGAGAATGTGGCATAATCCATACAACCTTCTGGAGCATGAAATGGAGGTATTTCCTAACTTAAATGTTCCCCACTGTGAGAAGTGATCTACAATCCTCATTAAAGACTTTATGTATTACTCTGAGTTGAAAAGCATGTGTCTACAAAAACAACAATGTGGGAAGTCTTGTAGGATGTCTCAGTCTTTTCTCTGCCTTGCCTGTGCTTATAGAATAGTCGTATCCTTGAAATAATTGTAAAGCTCAATAGTGGGTAAAGTCTCTGGATTTGTGTTAGTCTGACTTGACAGTCTGATGATTGATGTTAGCTCAGTCTTCATGGAGGAAGTAGATTTGAAATGAGCTTTGAGAGGTGTATGGGAGATGAGGAAACCAGCATTTTAAGCTGAGAAGAAACAGGAAGAGAAATATTAAAGCAGAAAAATAGAGGATATGTTCATGCCAAAATACACCTTCTAGTTTGGGTAGAGTACACAATATGTTTAAGGGAGCGGTAAAATATTATAAAGCTCAGAGTGTAAGTTGAAGGCTGTGTGTGTGTGTGTGTGTGTGTGTGTGTGTGTTACTGGGGATTGAACTGAGGGACATTCTACCACTGAGTTATACCCCCAGCCCTTTTTATTTTTTATTTTGAAACAGGGTCTTGCTAAGTTGCTGAGACTGGCCTCAAACCTGTTATCCTCCTGTCTCAGCCTCTCAAGTACTGGAATTACAGGTGTGTGCCATCATGCCCTGCTGAAGGCTTTAATTCCAGACTAAGGACCTTATGTTTAAATCTATAAAAATGAGAAGCCATTGACAGTGTTTATGAAGAACTACAGAATTCACAGTAGAGCATCAATTTCTACAGAAATTCTGTGTAAGCTGTTTGGGAGCTCAGAGAACTTATCCAAATTGAAGCATGAAGTAAGGATTCTCAAATGAGGTCCATGCCCTGAGGTAGATCTACTCACACAATTCAAATTTCTCCTTGAGGATTCTGTTGTTGTTTTCTTGACTTGTTTTACCATTTAAGAATGTTTTCTATTCATTTTGGTGTAAATTTTTAAGTGCATATTCTGGATAGCCATGTTATTATTATTAGCACTTGGAATTGAACCCAGGTGCATTCTACCCCTGAGCTATACCTCCCAGTCCTATTTTTTTTGTGTGTGTGTATGTGTGTGGTACTGGGGATTGAACCCAGGGGCATTCTACCTCCGAGCTATACCTCCAGCCATATTTTTGTTCTTTATTTTTGAAACAGGGTCTAAGTTGCAGAGGGTCTCACTAAGTAGCTGAGGCTGGCTGCAAACCCGGATCCTCCTGTCTCAGCCTCCCAAGTACTGGGATTACAAGCGTGCGCCACCACGCCTGGATCTAGTCCTATTTTTTTAAAAAAAACAGGGTCTCACTAAGTTGTGGAAGGCCTCACTAGTTGCTGAGGCTAGCCGTGAACCTGTGATCTTCCTGTCTCAGCCTCCCAAGTACTGGGATTACAAGCACGCGCCACCATGCCTGGCTCAGCCACATTATATTTGAATATTACCACAAATTTCAGTGCCCTTGCCTTCTTTCTGTTTATCATTATTTTGGTACTAATACTATTTAAACTGTCATAAACTAATAAGGAGAGAGTAGAGAAAAATTCAAGTGTAAATCTGTGTTCATGCCAAGGTAAAGGTAGACATTTTGTACTCATTTGATTTTTTTTAAGTTGTAGGAGATTATTTCATCATATAGTATCTGGGACTATGGAGTCCAAAAATACACAAATTAATATTGCACTTTGCCTCTCTGGACTACTTCCACCTTTCTCCACTGTATGACCAACACCAGAAAGCTTCCTTGCGCTCTGGCTTCTGATTGGGTTCAGCATGTGGGACTCAGTAGCAGAAAACTGAAGAGTGAGAAGAATGAGATCAGGTTATTAATTTTGCTGGCTTCCTGCAAGTTGATTGTGTCCCTTTAACAAAAAGACAAAACTCTATGTTGTTCGTCTCCTAGAACCACAGCAACACTCTCCAGGTTTGGATTGTTATTTCTTCATTTGTATCTACAGTCGCACAGGTGATAACGGGTCTTCACTGTTACTATTCCTCAGCTCTATTTTGTTTCTTTTAAGCCATACCTTTCCACATATTTCCCTTATTCCAATCTCTTCATACACTCCTGAAATGCCATTCATTTTCTTCCATGATCCATCTGCTACAGGGAAATTCAATCGTCATTACTATATTCATATTGAAAGCATCATTTGGTTTTAGCCAAGCAACATCATCTATCATGTTAAAAATATATTTTTAAAAATATTATTAGTTTTACAGTTTCCTTTATATTCAACTTATAACTCTTTGGTTTTATACTTGTATCTGAGGTCTAATCATATGAAGTTTACTAGTTTTATGTTTATACCTATTTAATAATTAATAGCAATAAAATTATTTTCAATCAACATTAAGGGGTCTTTGAATATTTTTTACTTTCAAAAGAAGGCTATATATAAATCAAGCCTGAGAATCACCAGCCTAGCTTATAGCTTCTAGTACAGGTTCCAAAACATCTCTAAAAAGCATCATAAAAGTTGTCAGTGTGTGAAATGGACAATTGATGGTAAATGCATACTGAAAGCCAAGAACTTCATAAAGTCCATTATGACTCCAGAAGCCATGGTGGTTCATGTAGGCCTTCTCAGATCACTTTGGGAGTGGGAGAATTTGGAACTGTTCTTGGTCACTACTTTTTTCTGTTTAAACTATTTTACTTCAAAATGAGGGCAAAATCAGCACATTATCAAATCTACAAGGACTTAGAGTTTACTACACACAGACCCTCCTTATAAACACTGTTAAGGGATGTACTTTAGCAAAGAAGAAAGGGAATCCCAAAGGAATATATGTGCCACAAAATGTATGAGAACAAAAACATACATTTTTAGTAATGAAAAATGACAGTTGGTCAGGAAAGTAACAGTAACTAATAATTTATGTTTGAAGATCAAAATAAAAAATTGGAAGTCATTAACAAATGGGAGTGAATGATCAAGAGCAGTTAAAACTTGGAATTTCATTATCATAAATAATTCCTTCCCATTGCTTGAGAATTCAATATTAGAAAACAGTAGGAAAAAAGGCTCAGGAGTGATAGAATCATGCTGAGAGCAAAGTAGGAGGTTGTGTTTGACATAGATATAATACATTTTTGTGTGTGCGTGTGTGTGTGTTTTTCTTAGTGTATTTCCCCCATCCCGTTTATTTTCCAAAAGTTGGAAGAGGATAGAGTCTGACCTGGTTTCCAATATTGGAGACTTTTTAAATGTTTTCTATTAGTCCACATAAGTGATTGCATATTAACTATACATAGAAAGTATGAGTGTTTTTGAGATTACAAAGAAGTGTTATATTTATTTTAGTGGCAAGAAGAACATAGTATCTTTGCCTACTTTTCTACATGGATCAATAAATTACATACATGCATACAATTATATGAGCTTTTACCTTTTTACCAGATTTCTGTGGTTCAAAAGTACTATAACAAACTGCATGAAACATCCCGATTTCTTCATAATGGTATCTTACTCAAAATTAACTTTATCATCTGAAAGTGGTAAAGATGAAAAGAATATGATAGAATTCCTATTCCAAATTAGTTTGTAAGGAGAAAAAAAAAGAATGTTATTTGTCAGGAAAAGTGGAAGATGCTATGCAATATGTACCATTTTGAACTTTAGTTATGTAATTGTTTAGGCTGGGTCTTTTTCTCTGGCTGTAGTTGTTTTGGTAATTAAAGAGCAACAACTATAGAGGGCTTTATGTGTAAATGATGTTTGATAGAGGGATAAAGCAACTGTAATAAAATTCATCTATAGTTCAATTCTTGTGAGAGCAAATATATGTTGCTTAGTGATAATGAGTATAAGCAGAAAAATTTTATTGCAGAAAAATATTAATTAGATAAAATTTCTTACAAGACTACTTTGATAGGGAAGTTCATTGAATAGAATAAGGTTTGTTACACAGAACACCTTTTGTAATACAATTAGATGCCATGACTATTTTTACCTTTTTTCTTATCATATTTTAAGCTCAAGTTATGTGAAATGCAAGGGTCAGATTCTTATAGCTCTGTGGTCTGTGTCACAAGAAAAATGCAAAAAGTAATAAATTATTAAGTACATCAAAGGAAGAAAGAATTCATGCAGTGACAATATAAAACATATGGGAAATGTGGTTTCAAAGAAGACCATGACTTACAAAAGTTTGGAATTTCTGGACTAGTTTCTTGAAGGAGAAAAAAAAGTCTAATATCAGCAGATTTCGATTCATCTTTGTTTCAAAATGACTTTTCTTTCATAACATAGATTGGAACTGGAATTTCAAGGACCTATATAATTAATCATTGCTCTCAGAGCCACAGATGTGGCTTCTATTAGTTCTTACTATTTAAATTCAACACCTTTTGAGTATTGAATTTCTTAGAATCAAAATTCCTATCCATGTAGAAGAAAGGCAAATATCAGATTTCATTTTACCATGGGTCAACTCAAATCATTTTGACAAAATTGAGCCAATTCTGGCCTTCTGCCTACTGAACCAGTAAAAGAAACATGAGTGAAACTACCAGTATTTAACCCTAATCAATAAGTTAATAATTTTGTTACTTATTACTCTGAGGCATGGAATAAGCAAGAGGAGAACACAAGACAGACTGAAACTAGGAGAAAAGCCGTTGTCTGAGTATCAGAAGTTCATCAAAGTTGTAAGGAGACATCACAAGTTTTCAAGAAGAGAACGTTATGTGTCCAAGAGGACTAAAGTTCAGGGTATAACACAAATAAGCAAAACAACACCAAGAGAGATTGGTACTGTAGGAAGTTTGTTCTTTCATACTCTTTAACTTCCTATTGTGATACAAAATGATCACAGGTAGACATAGAAAAGAAATATAATAGAAATGAAAAGCTTTATGTACATGTAGTTCAATAGTAAATAAGGCACTTTTCAGTTAAATGCTAAATTAATGGTGATAAAATATATAACTGAGTTTATATCATTTCAAGGAAGGCCAAATTGTTCCCTTGGCCCACTGAAGCTAATGTTTAACTATGCTGTTTGGCTATTGTTTCTTGGAAGGTAGGCATTATGGACAGACCAAAATTAGGGTCAACAGACGCCTTAGCTTTTATCTTTCCAGAGTCAATTTACAATAACAGCTACTATAGATTTATCCAGCATGCAATTTTTTTACATTTTACTGAGTCTATTATACCCAATTATATGTTATTTTAAACGCGGTCTAGTAAAACTGAACACATCGCTCTAAATAAAGAATCATCATTACTAGCTTTCATTTCAGAACATAAGAACAATGGAATGGCATGTTGGTAATATACAACAATTTCACCTCTGAGACATGATTTTCTGTCTATGTATGATCAAAAACAAAACAAGCTTACTGATATTAATATAGGCCATTTTTCTAACTCAGCCTTAAGTTATTTCAGCCTCAAGCTTCCTAATTTCAAAGACATTGGGTCTTAAGGGAAATGTTGTATTTTAAGCTACTATGTCAAATTGATCAATTTAAAAATATATCTACCTATGATGCACATCTGAAGCAAAATCTGTAAGAAAAAGTAGTATTTTTGGAATCTAGATAAATAAACCCACTGGAATAACAGTTTGCATTAAAGTAAAAAGACTAAGGTAAATTTTTTTCTAACTTTTAGAAGTTTCTAAACAGGAATAATAAAAGAAAACTCTCTCTCTCTCTCTCTCTCACTCTCTCTCTCTTTCTCTCTCTCTCTCTCTCTCGCGCGCGCGCGCTCCTCCTTCCCAAATTAGCTTTTACTCTAATTAAATATTTCTATTTTTAGTTGTGAAGAATTGACTGAAGTTGTACCATTGTTATCTATCTAATTCAAGGTAGAAATTCAAAATAGTATCATTCATATTGTTTAGATTAGGCAATAATTAGGCATTTTACTGACAAAGAGGATTTATGCCATTTCACCCTTTTATTGACTATAGGTTAATAAGTACTCATTAATTTATTTGAAAAGGAAACAAACACAAAATTTCTGCTAATTTTCATGTGAGTGATGATGCTAGACACTGGGAAAATATAAAGTAAGCATTGTTTGCTTTGGAAGCCCCATCTCCCGGTCACTCCTGTTCTCTTCACCACAACTTTCAGTCTTCTTACTCTTAATACTGACAATTTTAACCCAGGTAAAATAGGATGTAGGCAAGGCAGGTGTTTTGGAGAGAGGAAGGATTTTCCACATATGGGACAGGATGGTAGTACTCTGAAAATAAGAAGTGTGAGTTAAAATGCTTTTGAGATGCTTTCTAAAAGATTTTTAATCATTTCTTGGTCTTTTTCAAAAAGCATGTAATCATTCAGACAACAAATATAGATAGCACTCTATTTACTAGGAAGAGTGCATTGCATTTATTCCTCTAGTTCTATAAACTAACTATACTTCAACTATTCTTTAAAGATAATTCTCTATTTTTAAGTGGTAAGATGAATGCTAGAATTGGCACTCACTTCTAATTACCCCACATTCTAAATTCAAAGAAATTCTACTCATTAGAGCCAGCATCTTCTTTCTAGGACTTGGAATGGCAGTCTTTCCACAAAGACCACCACCACAACCACCTTTATCAACTTAAGAGAGAGACTGGGAATGGGAAGGGAGGCGTGCTTTTTTTTGGTAGAGAGCAATAGTCATAAAGCTGAAAATCAAGGCAGTTGTTTCCTCCTGGTGGAGGAGTGACGGTGTACTTCTTGCCAAAGTAGAGTAAGGCCCTGGAAAATTATTCTCACTGCTTGCCTGAATAGGCCTAGCCCTTCATTAAGTTGGCAACCGCTGATAATTTATTTAAGTTTCCAGGATACTTTCCAAGCTACTCTACTGATGCTGAGTGCGGATAAAGGGCAGGAGGAAGGTGGCATTCATAAAACCTGCATTCTGCTGTTATATAATCCATGATTTCCAGGTAGAAATGCTAAGTATGAGCTGTCTTGCTGGTACCAACCCAGGAAGCCTGTCCACTAAGGGGACCCAACTCTAAGGATCTGTACAGTAGATGGTTCTTGAGAGGGGTTGAGGCTAGAGGGAAGAGAGAAAGACCAACCTGGATCTTTCATTCCAGGAGATTATGGAGGGGGTGTTTCTGGGATCTCCAATAAACGAAGGAAGAATTATAGCCAGTTAGTTAGCATTAGATGGAGAACAGCTTTGTTAAAGAGAAACATGTAAGAAAAGAAGCCATGCACACCAGAGAGGCACAAGACAAAGGGAAGCAAAACGAACCATCAATCTAACTGAAGCTAGAGGGGAAAGGGAAGGTTTTTAATTGAATGCAAGATTAAAGCTACAAAGCACACTGGACTGAGTCTTAAAACAGGGACTCTGTTCTGGGAATTTAAATAACTGGGAAGCCATGGAATCGGAGCTAATACCTCAGCAAATATTAGAGAGGTCAGCAGAGCACAGTGATCAGAAAAATTAGCTTGTATTTATCCTCAACAAGTTAAGGCTCCTCAACTTAGTGAGATTCTTAGCAATCTAGTGAGACCCTGTTTCAAAATAAAAAATAAAAATAGGGCTTGTAGTGTAGCCTGGAGGTAGAGTGCTCCTGGGTTCAATCCTTAGTATCACAAAAGTAAAAAAAAATATATTAAAAGACACATTATATCCCATTGAATTATTGTTTTAAAATTTATAATTATTATCCTGTTAAAATATTTACTAAGTTTTGTTATATATGTATACTATGGATAACATAGCAATTATTCTTCTTTCGTGTGGGTTTTATTATTTCATTGAGTTATCTCTTAGCATTACCAGCTAAAAACATTTCTCAAAGCTTTTGATATAATAAAATCAGAAAATTTGTTCTCAAAACCTTCACAATTAAGCTAGCAATAAACACAGCTACTGCGTTCTCCACAATCTCACCAGTGTTACATAGTATCATTTTTTGGAGTTTTTGATTACTTTAAGAGATATAAAGCAGGCCCTTAATTGTTTTAATATTCATGACTTGTATTCCTCATGAGGGTGAACATTTTCCTTGTTTATTGATTTTATTTTCTCCCAGAAAGGCTGCCTCTTCATCTCTGTCCATTTTTCTGTCTGAGATCTTGATATCTCTCTCTCTCTCTCTCTCTCTCTCTGTCTCTTTTTATCTCTCTCTATATATATATACACACACATACACACACATACATATATATGTAACTTTTTTATAGGTTGAAGATATTTATTCTAGTTTAATGCTAGCTTTACTTTTCTAGTTCTAACCCTCCCTTATGGCATGCATGTTCATGAGCATGGGTGCAAACATCTTACTATCAGGATGAGCTTCTTGTATATAATTGTTTTTGCCTTCTAAATTATTCAAGCATTCATGCCATTTGGGAGAAGAGGTTCATCATTTATTACATGATTCCCACTCAAGTAATTACATTCTGCTAATTGGGGCTATGCTTGTGGCATTCCTAAGGGATAGAATTCTTTGGGACTGAGAGGCTTATTTTGGACATTGTCAGGGACAATGTGCTCCATGTGTGGGGAAAGAAATTCTTCTCCATCAATTCCTCCTATTAACATCTATTCTACACATTCTCATCTCTCAGTCCCATCCAAAGGCAGGAAGTTTGGAGCTGTTATTTAGCAGACAGAAAGGTCCTCACAGCCTTAACTGGGTCTTGCATGGGAAATAATAGGATGAGAACAAGTTGATATCCTAGAGCAAATAATAGTAGAGACAATGCCCCTTCAGATGCCTCTTGTCCAAATATGCTCAGAGCCCAGACTGATTCTCTAAGGGTAAGATCTTCCAGGAACAGGAGTAAATGGAGAATTTGTGCATTTCTATGAAACCTTAGAATGAGAGTCTCTGCTTATGTTATTGAGGTCTAAGGGTCCCTCAGCACCCTTCTTGTAAAATCAAGGAAGTTGCTCTGGGATCCATAGCTGTACTCTGTAGCCTGGCTCCCATGCAGAAACAACACTACTACTATGAGGAGTCAATGAATATTTCCCATAAGCCTTCTTCTGTGCCAAGAATGTGAAGCCTGAAGGCAGAAAAGGAAAATTACAGGAGGAAGTGGGGTGGTGAGTGGTAAGTACATGGCCAAACTGTATAGTTTGTAGGGGGAAGACAAATTGTTTTATTTTATTTTATTTTTTTATTTTTGGCAGTACTGGGGAATGAACCCAGGGGCATTCTACCTCCAAGCTATACTCCCAGCCCTATTTTTTATTCTTTATTTTGAAACAGGGTCTCACTACGTTGTGGAGGGCCTCACTAAGCAGCTGAGGCTGGTCACAAACCTGGATCCTTCGGTCTCAGCCTCCCAAGTACTGAGATTACAAGCATGCGCCACCACACCCGGCTCCAAATTGTTTTGAAAACTATAAAGACCTTCTGGGTGCACATACAACATTCATGAACACCCATAACAACAGTCTCCATTGTTTCACCCATGAACAACTTGTTCCTTCCTCCCTTGCCAGTTTCTTAAATTTATGGAGGATCAGTTTGCATTATACCTTTCTGCCAAACATCTCCCTACATTATATTAATAAAAGGTCTCTCAAAATAAGACACAGTGAATCCAGGGAAAGGGCTAAGAAATTATTAAAGGTTTAAGCCACTTTCAATTCCTGACCACTATTAAATTTTTTATATTTCTATAAACAAAGAGCCATGGTATCACATAACTAATACAGGTTATCTGTTAAAACAATCATTGTTCCATCAGCACAATGCCAAGTGTTAAAGAGAGAAAAAATAATATTACTTTTATGCCACTCTTAGTAAATAAAAATAAGATTATTGGATAAGAAAGATAACCATCCACATGGGTGACTGAATAGCTAAGATTAAGAGTCTTCTGCTCAAAACTATCTGTCTTAGACACTCTTTTAGTGGCTACTGAAAGCAGAGATTGACTTTTTGGCAATTATCCCATTAAACTTAATAAATAGTCCCCAAATGGGATGATAACACAAAGATATTGTGAACCATTCACATATTGGTACTAATTTTTCATAATATTTCTCATCTGCTTATAAAATGGTTTTGAAAGGAGAAATGAGTAAGAAATTGGTCCAGTAAATAGAAGATTCTAAGTTTATGGCAGTATGAAGGCAATAGCTAGTTTTTCTCCCTATGCCACAAATACAAGATGAAAATCTATCAAGAAATCTTCACCTATTTGTGAAACTGTTTATGAAAATTACAAGGTTTGATTTAACTCAGTAGTGAATAAAGTGTCATTTAAGTTGTTGCCCCATAGAACTACTCTGAGTTTGAATTTATTTTTCAGAAGAGTGAAATCAAAACAGACCTGCTCACATTTTATGTCCTGGTAATTAAACTAACTCCTTCTCTGTAGCTCTAGAACAAACACAGCTAGTTGCCCACCCAATATCCTTCCTCACTTTTCTTTTGTCAATAGGACCCCAGCTTTTTGGAGAGACAGCAATCTGTCCAGCTAAAAATACTTGTTTTCCCAGACTCCCTTGCATCCTAATCAGGTGGCACAGTCCTGCTCTATAAAATGTAAGCAGACATCTGCTGGGATTGATGGGAAAGCTGTTGCTTTCCTGATATAGTCTCCATTCATTCCTGCCTCCCTTTTCACTCCTTTATCTTTCCTTTTTGTCTGTGGAAATATTAGCATAATACATGGTGGGCAAGCATCTTTCTTGCAATCATAAGATGCCAAGATTGAGGGCAAAAGCCTACAAAGTCTGTCTGGCAGAATAGAAAGAGGGAAAAAATTTAGTTTCCTGGTGACATGAGTGAGTTGCCATACCTACCCTGTACTACCTGCTCCCAAACTTCTTGTTATAGGAGACAAAGCCCTGCCTGTTAGGGCTTATGTGGCAGTTTTATGTTATTTACAACTAAACACACCTCTGGGTAGGTCTCCTTTCTGATCCTACACAAATATCATATCAGAAAAGATCTTAGAATGTCCTTTATTAGAATTTGCTTTGAGTTTTATCCTCTGGATTTCTGAGCATACACACATAAAAAAATAAATTCCACTGTGATAAATACATCACCTGTTCAAAGCTGTGTTCTCTCTCTGACATGTCACAAAGTGTTGATTTCTTTTCCCTATCCAATGAATATTTATTCAGTACCTACTACATTCTAGCCATAAAATATATAAAATACATCTATTATTAAGCTTATATCTAGTTTCCATACAAATTGTCTCATTTTCTAAAAAATATGCTCATTGATTATAGTGGCGTGGACTGAAATTTCACTTTTCAACTGATATCATACGGAATTCAAAGCGTCTCTTCTGTATAGGTGTAAGGATAGAGTTTCTCCTCCATGAAATCTCAAGGTATGTTTGTGCTTATGTGTTTGTGGGGGGAGGAGTTTTCTCAGAAGCAATAAGTCTGCAAAAGATTTAACCATCTAAGCTCCCAACTTCATGATAAATTGAATTATCTACTCCAGACTGCCAGTCACACACTCCTTGAGACCAGCTATGAGGCTCTTCATAGGTGGAATTTTAGGAATAATGTTTAGGGACCAGCATTTTTTGTGCATTTAGGTAGAAATCAATTTTTGTTTTGCTTTTCCCTTGTGGACACAGCATACTTGAACTGGTCCTGAGTATTCCCCTGACTTCATAACAGATGGGCCTCTTAGATGGCTGATTTGGGAAGAGGCACAATGTATAATAATCCTGTGTAAATTATAAAGAACTGGAGTGGAACCCAGGCATACAGTAAGTCATTCTTGAGTACAACTCAGAATGCACAAGGCAGGCTGGATGCACTATATTTTCTACCAGCTCAGCTCCTAGCTATGATTTAGATCTAATAGGATACACATGCTGTTTGTTTGTCTTTGTATTGACAATAGGCTATAATAAATTGTATGGCCTCCATGAGCATACTAAGGATTGAGTGAATTAATTTTCCTGTTTGGAGACACCAGCTTGTCCTATTCCAATATAGTGTCAATGGTATCAAAATTGTGCTTGAGCATAAAAAATGAATATGTACACTTACATTTGAATATAGAACTATGGGTTCTTTTTATTAGACTATTTTAAAGTATGTACATACACACACAAACACATATACATGCACACATTAGTTTGTTCTTAAAGTGGTCCATATCCAGCATATTAATATAGTCTATATTTGCCTCTACTTTCCCCAAAGAGCACATTTTTATTTCAAAAGAAATTGATATAGATAGAAACTAAATGTTCATTCTCTAAAACTTCTGATCTGAAAATCTAGAAGTAAAAACTCTACCCTACATGACTTGGCCAGAAAGTCACACTTGAAAATAATTCCTGTCCTACATTCTTGAGGTAGCATGAGGTCACAAATACTATTTAGATAATAATGCTCTAACTTCAAAACAATTATGAAAATATTTCATTTTAATTTTGTTGATGATGTAATTAAAGCATAATATTACATCCTTTAAAGAATTTTGTAGGAAGTCTAAAGGCAGAAGCAATGTTAGGGTGTGCGTGCCACCCTTCCCCACCCTTCACACTTAGGCACCTGGAGAAGTATCTTGAACAAACTTATAAACACAGGGGGATGGAGGAAGAGTCTAAAAATAATTTTCAAAATTAAAATATAAGAGGAGTTAAATAAACAGTTAAAAATACATTTCTCAATTCAATATAGCTTATAATATAGATTAATAAAATGTATATCTCTTATTGGCTTAAAAGAAAAAATGCTAAATTTTTCTTTATGTTATTAAGTGTTTGGCCAAAATATACATGGCTGTACTTATCTTCCCCTTTAACATGACCAAATACACACACACACACACACACACACACACACACACACATGCACACACGCACACAGTGTTCTGATGCAAATAATAATTACTTCCATATAAGTTATCCAGGCATGAATAATGCATAAAAATTGGAAAGGTGACACTTCTTGTCTTTTCTATCTAATAAATAAATTAAATTGGATAAAATAGAATCATGACATGAGCAAATAATAATTGTCAACTCAGAAGAAGAGGTAGAGGGGCGGGGTGCACTACTTTGAACGGTAAAATATCAAATCCTAACTGAGGACCAGATAATGCCAGGTTGGAGAGTGTGTTCCTTCTCTGGGGGATAGACATTACTGTGAAATTATCATTGCTCTTACTAAGCCTATTCATATTACTGCAAATATTGATTGACATGGAATAGTTTTCCATGTTCCCTCATATATATAAATCTATGTTCTGACTAAGTAAATGTCTAGGCCTGATATTGCTTGGCAAACTGAATTTTAAATATCTTTAGTTATGATAATAGATTAATGTGCTCATCACTTAGAGTAAGTTCCTAGGTTCTCCTTCTTTCTCTTTACTCCTGGTATCAACATATCTGAAAAATAGGTCTGATATAACAACATAATATTCAAGGTTGACATGAATAGCCATTGTACTAGTCAGCTTTCCATTGCTGTGACCAAAATACTTGACAAGAACAACTTAGGGGAGGAAAAGTTTATTTGGGCTCACAGTTGGGGAGGTTTAGTCCATGGTCAGCTACCACCATGGTGGAAGGGTGTGTCTGAGGAAAGCTACTCAGCTCATGGTAGCCAGGGAGGAGACAGTGAGAGAAAGGGACCAGTAACACATATAGTCCAAGGCCAAGTCCCTTCAGTGACCTGTTTCCTCCAGCCATACCCTATCTGCCTATTGTTATACCCAGTACTCCAAATAATTAATTCATCTAATGGATTAATCCACTGGTGAGGTTAGAACACTCAAGATCCAATTATTTTACCTCTGAATATTGGTATATTGCCAACACGTGAGCTTTTCTGGGGGGACATTACACATCTAAACCATAACAAACTCTATTTTTCAGATCAAATTCTATAGAGAGAAAATTATAAGAATATATAAATATTTCTAACAAATACTGTCTCTATCAACATTCTCACTGCTATACTCCAAGACAACTGACCACACAACTTAGGGGAAGGAAGATTTATTTGCTCATGGGTTTTGTTGTTGTTTTTTTTTGAGATTTAGAGGTTGAGTCCATGTCAGGCGGGTATGCAGAGCTCAGGGGATGGCAACAGGGAAGCAGAGAGAGGACGAGCACTAGGCTCCACTCCTCACATCATGGAGGCTGGAAGTCAGAGAAAGAGAGTGAGCAAGGGGAGGAATGGGACCTTATATAATCCCCAAGGCTACAACCGCAGGAACCTCTCCTTAGCAGCCAAGCCCCACTTCCAACACTGCTACCTTGTTTCATGAGGGCTAGGGGACATTCTTAATCCAAACCATTGCAAATAGGAAAACACAGTAGCAACAGTAGCAGTTTTTTTTTCAGATTTGACAAATGATTTATAGATTAATAATTTCACGATTAAGTTCTTAAATCACAAAATATCTCCAGTTGACACAAAAGTGTGTATATTAATTGAGAATAGAAATGTCTTCAAAAGTCAGTCAAAAGGTTGTCACAACCAAACCTTGACTGAGGAATTAAAATCTTCCTTATCCATAGTTATTGCCCTCATTTTTTCTAACCTGCCTGATAAAATTTTCTTCCCATGAAAATCCACCCAAAAAGTGGCAGTAGTATTCTGTTGGGAGCTTGGTGAATCAAACAGCATCTCTGAAATCACAACTCTCCTTGGTGTTTTATCTTCTTTGTGTTGCTTACCCCACGTGGGCCTAACACCTGTACCCAGAGCTGGGTCAAGGTCGGGAAGCCTTTCAGCTGACTCACTGAGGATGCTACCAGCCCATTCCCAACCTTCCTCTCCAGAGGAAGGGGATTCTTCTGTGCCTTTTCCACACCCGTAAAGATTCCATTCAGGATGCCAGAGGAGTAGGGAAGGAAAATCTGACTCTTGCCCCTTCTTGCTTCTCACTTTTATTTTCTCTTCAGAGTAGGGGGAAGGATTTATGTGTTTATTTATTTATGTTGGCTCTGATGCTGAGAAAGGCCAGGTAGGTTTTAAAAACTTCGTAATTTTCAACCACCAGATATCCCTCTTCAGAAAGTTTACTCTCAACATTGTTAGTGATAATGCCAATGCTGATAATAAAAATAAAAGGTATTTAATAGTAGGTGCTATAGGTCAATGATTTTCAGACTTTCAAATTTTATGAACCTGAAAATCAACAATAAAAAACTTGGGAAATTGACATAGAGTTACTGGCTTTTAATATTCCTTCATTTTATTGTCCCACATAAGTTAATTTGAATAAACAATTACTATATTTTACTACCTTTGTATCATGAAAAGACAATTTGACACCAAAGTAGTAGGAAGAATCACTGAATCAAATGTAGTGTCTTATTAAGTTGAATAAGTTTGGATTCATAAAATGCTCACTACTTTGTTTTTCTCATTTTTGCTTTTGTCAGCCCAGTATTTATACTGGCCCAGCTGATTCAAGTTATAAACATATTCCCAATGATTAAAGAGATGCTGATCTGCTTTTTATTTTTTTCTGTTAGTGGTGAGTTTGCCATTTTTTCCATATTGTATCAGTGCTTTGGGACCTAGAAAGTATTCGATGACAGCCACTAACTGACAGAGACCATTAGAATTTCAGTCACCTTCCAAATTAATTCTTTCAGTGCCTTCGTTTTGTAGATAAAAAAATAGGGGTCAAAGGGGGCCTGATTTCTAAATTCCACACAACTTTTATCAACTATAGGTGTTAACCTGCATCGGTCTATAGCCATAAGGTAGCCTTTCAAGTTTATAATCAACATTTGAGTGTTTAATCAGTATCAGAAACATTTACATATTATTTCCGTTAATGCTTGTTACGGCCTTATGTTGTGAAAATTAGCAGTTATATTATACAGATTAGGAATATAAAACATTTTGTCACTAACCCTAGCTCATACTGCTAGGAAGCAGTGGGGTGGCTGTTTAGTGAAAACTTCTTCAAGTTTCACTCCTTGTGTGCTTTCTCATACAATTAGCAGGCATTTATTGAGTGGCTTCCATGGGCCCAGCAACCTGATTAGTGCTACATGGAAAACGGAAAAAGTATAAAACATGGTCATATTCATATGAAATTAAGAAAAACATGGTACTTGTGAAAGACAGCAAGTAAAATATTCACAGGTTGAATCTATCCACCTTTCTGCCTTTCTGTTTGCTCTGGAAACCTCTGACTTTGCCAGCCCAATGTCTACGTTTATGCCACAGAAATGAGAAAACAGGGAGGAAATTACAGGCTTGGTCAGCTGGGACAGGGGTTGGACACAAAGAAGAAGAACTAGAGAGCGCTGGGCTTTTGGAAAGGTTTCTCTGAGGGCCTTGGTGGGTAAAAGTTCTAGTTCAGGTTCTGAGTATAAAGATGATCAAGGAGGGAGAATGCTTTTGTTAAGTGTGGCTCTGGGCTAGAAATGTCATCCTCTTCAGTGCTGTACAACAAATACACATAAAGTTTGAAATTACTTTTCAATAATTTTTGATACTTAGATTTATTTGCTTTATGTGACAGCACAGTTTGGGCTCAAGTAGACCTGGTTACATAATAACTATAATCTTACATTTGATTAGCACATTCAGATTTTTCAAAGATTACAAAAACACATTATTTTGTGGTGTTCACTTAAGAATTTGTTTAACATATGTTGGGAACTGAGGCTTAATAAGGTTTTGTATTTGTCCAGGATTATACAGTTAAAAAAAATAACAGGATTGTGATTATAACTTTAGTTTCTAGGTTCCAAATCCAATTTATTATACTACCACAGACCATGCAAGAAAATTTAAAAATAACATAAATTAATAATTCATTAATATATAATATTATAATAGAATAAATAGCAAATATTAAAAGATACAATTAAGGGCATGTAGACCCATGCCTAGAACAGAGTAGGGTCTCCATAAACATTTGTCAAAATGCTGAATAAAAAAGTGCTAGGATGTGGGGTACACTCAGTGCACTACAGAAGTTCATATAGGGAGGAAGAGACCAAATGGGAAGGAGCTGTCAGGCAAGAGAAAGAGGCATCTGAAGCAAGGCAGGATGGTAGGGGATCATTTTCTAGGAGAATGAGGAAGCCATGCAGAGAGATGGGTGATGTTTGGGAAATAAAGTTGGTGGTAGAAGAGCATTTGACAAGTAGATCTTAGAGCTGACATGGGGAGACAAAGGGATCCGTTGAGCATTACCTGCTCTCCTCTATTCATGAGGAGAAGAGAGAGTTGGGGGATAAAATTTATCTTATCAAGAGTAATCTGGCATGTTTCATGTCTAGGAACACAGGGTGAGTCAGATGGATGCCCTTCCAGACCCTTAGCACACTAGCTCCAAACCCCTTGGTGCTAGACCCCACTTTTGCATCATTTTTCTGTTTGTGGCTAATTCTTTTGGTACTATCTCAAGATATTGACAGTCTTGTTGGATGAAATTAGATTTTATTTTATGTCATTATATTTTCATACAATTAGGTTAGGTCCCTCATTCTCCTTACCTTATTCACAGCTCTATGTTCAAGTTCCATTTCTCCTTTAGGACAAATATCAAGAACCATATTTTGTATATCACAGTCTTTTAAAGCATAGGCTCAGAAATTATTTGCTAATTCCTCTTGTTTTAGACAAACATGCCAGGAACGGGCAAAACTGTGCAATAGACAATGTTTGTCCCCGGCTATATTGTCTTGTCTCTTGATAATTTTTCTTCTTCTTACATTATCCTGTTTTATGCATACACTCCCATCTCAAAAGAAACTAGCTGCTTAATACTTCCTATTGGATAAACTCTTGTAGTACTTTCTAGAAATTTAGCCTTCCCTCATTTAACTCAAATTCCTTCATTGGCCTGATATAAACTCTATGTCCCCTGTCACAGAAGTTGAGCTGATGAGCTAATAAACACTAAAGTATGGTGACTAGAAGATGTAACTCATTAATAGGCTAAGAGTGGCATTAGGTGCTTTGTGCATGTATGTTTCTATCACTCTGAACCTTACTATGATGTATAATTATAATGCACCAATAAAACTTTTTTTAAAAGAGCAAAGAAGAGGAAAATAAATATATGGACCTTTGGCCAGAAGAATAACAGGTTTGAGGAAAACATTGTTTTGTCAGTTAAGTAAAGGATTCAAAGTTTTGTTTCCATCCCCAAGAACAGTAATATCCAGTCAAGTCTTTGTCACAATGCATCTCTCTGACACTGATTCTTCTGCCTCCTTCTTTCACATTTAAGGTGCCTTATTATTATATTGGGCCCACTAAAATAATCTAGGATAATCTTTCCTCAACTCAAGGTAAGCTGATTAGTAACATTTATTCCACCTACAATCTTAATGAGTTTGTAACCTAATGCTATGTATCCTGACATATGCTGGGATTCTATGAATAAGATGTGACCATTTGGGGATGATCATTATTCTTCCTACAATAAGAGTGTACTGACTACATCTTTACTTGAACCCTTCATGCTTAAAGAGCTAAAAACAGTTCCAAATTTTGCATTGTTTTATAAATGGGCAAGTATTGCCTTGATTGGAGATTACCTGTGAAGCCTAGTTAGAAAAAAGTTCTTCCCATTCACTAATAATTTGGGGAAATTAATCAAACATTTGTGCAACAATTTCCTCATTTTAAATGTCAATCACAATACCTACCTCATATTCTCAATGTGAGTATTAAATAAATTAACTTAACATACATTATTTAGGAAGGCACCCAAAAGAAGTAAAATTATCTCTCTTCACAGTTTATATAAACTTATATGTAGAAAACCTTAATGATCCCACACAAAAATACTGTTCAAGTAAATCCAGAGGATATAAAATTAACATGCAAAAATCAGTTGCATTTGTATTCATTAACAACAAATCATCTTAAAAGGAAATTAAGAAAATAATCCTATTTAAAATAGCATTAAAGACAATAAATTATTTAGGAATAAACTTAACCAAGGAAGTAGACTACTTGTATGTAGAAAACCATACCAAACAATTAGAAATTAGACACAAATAAAGAGAAAGATACCCATGTTCATGGATTAGAAGATCTAAAACTGTTAAAATGTATGTATTACACCAAATCAATGGATACAATACAATCCCTTTCACTAGACTAAATCCCTCACTCCACTGAAGTTTCTCCTCCATTATCTGAAGTCCCTCTGGTGTCCTGATTACTCCCTAGCTTCCGCATATGAGAGAAAACATATGACCATTCACTTTCTGTGACTGGCTAATTTCACTTAACATAATGTTCTCCATGTCTATCCATTTTCCCACAAATGACATAATTTTGTTCTTCTTTATTGCTGAGTAGAATTCCATTGTGTGTATATCCCATAATTTTGTAGTCCATTCATCTGCTGATGGACGCCTAAGTTGTTTCCATAATTTGGCTATTGTGAATTGTGCTGCTATGAACATGGATATGCATATATTACTATGATTTTCTGATTTCAGTCCCTTTGGAAAGATACCCAGGAGTAGAAGAGCTGGATTATATGGTGGATCCATTTCCAATTTTCTGAGGAATCTCCACACTGAATTCCATAGGGGCGGCACTAATTTGCAATCCCAACAGTGTAGAAGAGTTCCTATTTCCCCACATACCCACCAGCATTTATTGTTGTTTGACTTCTTGATGATTGCCATTCTGATTGGGGTTAGATGGAATCTCAGTGTAGTTTTGATTTACATTTCCCTGATTGCTAATGCCGTTGAACATTTTTCATGTATTTATTGGCCATTTGTATCTCTTCTTTTTGAAGTGTCTATTTAGTTCAGTTACCCATTTTTTGACTGAGTTATTTTTTTTAGTGTAGAGTCTTTTAAGTACTTTGTATATTCTAGATATTAGTCTTATATCAGAGGGATAGCTACAAATATCTTCTCCCATTCTATAGACTCTCTCTTTAGACTTGATTGTTTCCTTTGATGAACAGAAATTTTTTAGTTTAATGCCATCCCATTTATTAATTCTTTGGGGGTCTTACTGAGGAAGTTTCTATCTGTGCCTGTATGTTGGAGTGTTGGACCTATGCCCTCCTCTTCAAAGTCTCTGGTCTAATTTCCATGTCTTTGATCCATCTCAAGTTGACTCTTGTGCAGGGTGAGAGGTAGGGATTTAATTCCATTTTCCTACAAATGGATAGCTCTATTTGTAGGAAAGCTAGTAACTAGTTTTCTCAATACCATGTTAAAAGCACTGCAGAAAATTGGAACTTAATTAAGGCAATATACAATAAACCCATAGCCAACATCATATTGAATGGGGAAAAACTGTGGGAATTCCCTTTAAAATAAGGAACAAGACAAGGATGCCCACTATCACCACTCCTTTTCAATACAATCCTTGAGAATCTTGCCAGAGCAATAAGGCAAGAGAAGGCTAACAAAGGAATTCAAATAGGAAAAGAAGAGCTGAAAATATCTCTATTTACTATGACATGATCCTATATTTAGAAGACCCAAAAAAACTCAACCAAAAGACTTCTAGAGCTGATTAACAAATTCAGCAAAGTAGCGGGATACAAAATCAATCTAAAAAAATCAGTAGCTTTTTTTCTATATGCCAACCATGAATCAACAGCAATAGAAATCCAGAAAACAATTCCATTCACAATAACTTAAAAACAATAAGATGCCTAGGAATAAATCTAACCAAAGAGGTAAAAGACCTCTACAATGAAAATTATAAAACACTAAAGAAAGAAATTGAAGAACATCTTAGAATATGGAAAGATCTCCCTTCCTCTTGGATAGGCAGAATAAATATTATCAAAATGGTCATTCTACCAAAAATGATCTACAGAGTCAATGTAATCCATATCAAAATACCAATGTCATTCTTCGGAGACCTAGAAAAAGCAGTCATAAATTTCATATGGAGAAACGAAAGACCCAGAACAGCCAAAGCAATTCTCAGCAATAAGAACCATGCAGAAGGCATCACAATTCCTGACTTGAAATTATAATCCAGAGCTACAGTAATAAAAACAGCATTATACTGGCACAAAAACAGACACATAGACCAATGGAACAGAATAGAAGGTCCTGAAATAAATCCACATGCTTATAGCCAATTGATTCTCAACAAAGGTGCTAAACACATAAGTTGGACAAATTTAAGATTTGAAATTATAAAACTCTTGGAAGAAAACATGGGGGAAATGCTTCATACTATTTATCTTTGCAATGATTTCTTGGATATGATACCAAAACCACAGACAACATAAGCAAAAATAGACATTTGGGACTATATAAAAGTGAAAATCTTCTGCACAGCAAAGGAAAACAATCAACAGAGTTAAAAGGCAATCTATGGAATGGGAGACAATGCTTACAAACCAGTACCTGATAAGGGGTTAATACTCAAAATATATAAGGAACTCCTACAACTCAATAGCTGTATTGGTCAGGGTTCACTAGAGTAACAGAACTCAAAGAACACATACATGGTAAAAGGGGATTTACCAAATCAGCTTACAGTCCAAAGCAGTGTAGTTCCAAGTTTCCAAATGCACCTGGAGAGCGGGAGGAACCAGCAGCTGGTCAAGCAGTCCAAGAGCTGGAGTCTCAGAATCAAAGGGACCACTAATTCAGTCCCAGTCCAAGATGGAAAAGCCGGGAAACTCCCCAGAGAAACAATGGTGAAGGTTCAATTTGAAGAGCTGAAGGACGATATCTCAGACGAGAGCAGACATGCTTTCTTTAGGAAGAACCAAGCATGCATTCATGTGGCTTTCTCCTTGTTTTATCTGGGTCCTGCGCCTATCAGAACCGTGCTGCCTACATTCAGGACAGGACTTCCCCTTCAATCTATAAATCAATCATCTCATCAACATACCCAAAGTCACATCATCTTACTTGTTTCATGATCCAGTCAAATTGACAATCCAGACTAACCATCACAACAGCAAAACAACAAATAGCCTGATTTTAAAATGGGCTAAAGACTGGAATAGATATTCCTTCAAGAAGATATACAAATGACCAAAAATATAAGAAAAGTTACTCAACATCATCAATAATCAAGGAAATGCAAATCAAAATCATAATGAAGTATCACCTCATCCATATTAGAATGGCTACTATCAAAAAAAAAGAAGAAAGAAAAAAACTGTTGGCAAGAATATAGAGAAGTTGGAACACATGTGCACTCTTGATGGGAATGTAAAATGGTGCAACACCTGTTGAAAACAGCAAAGCATTTCTCAAAATAATTAAAAATAGAATTACCGTATGATACAGCAATCCCACTTCTGGGTATGTATCCAAATTTAGTGACATCAGCATCTGAAAGAGATATTTGCATTCTCATGTTCCTTCACAATAGCCAATATGTAGAGAGAGCCTAAATGTCCATCAAAAGATGAACTTATAAAGAAAATGTTTGTATTATGTATATTATATTATATATATGAGACATTATGCTAAGTGAAATAAACCAGTCACAGAAGGATAAATACTGCACTTACTCTGAGGTATCTAAAGCAGTCAAACTCATAATAACAAAAAGTACAATGATGATCACCAGGAGCTGGGAAGAAGGGGAAATGAAGGAGTTGCTATTCAATGACTATAAAGTTTTCACCATTCAAGATGAAATATTTCTAGAGCTCTGCTGTATAACATTTTGTTTATGGTTAACAGTATTATACTGTACATTTGAGGGGTTTTTAGAAGATATATATATATATCATGTTATGTGTTTTTTACCACAACAATTGAAAAACAATTAGAATGACCTAAAATGAGGAGTCAATATTTTCAGTTGTTATAATTATCAGTCAACTTCTTTATCTATATGATCTCTCTCTTCCTCTCTGTTGTTGTTGTTTGGTGTGGTATGTGTGTGTGTGTGTGTGTGTGTGTGTGTGTGTGTGTGTTAGTGGGGAATGAACCCAGGGGCGTTCTACCTCTGAGCTACACTGACAGCCCTTTTTTAAAAAACAAATAATTTTGAAACAAGGTCTCACTAAGTTACCACACTCTGGCCTTGAACCTGCAATCCTCCTGTCTCAGACTCCCAAGTACTGGGATTACAGGTGTGTGCCACCAGACCCAGTTCTATAAGATCTCTTAAATTTATAAATGGTTTTATATATTCATCAGTCATTATAAATTTGTCAATTTATTCAGTCTATCCATTTATTTGTTCACATTTATTGAAGATTTACTGCAAAATAAATAGCATACTACAATCATAGGAATAACAAAATTATCCTACAATTGATAGCACTTTGAATTTTCATTATGTTTGGCTTATCTGATCCTTAGAACAAATGGTTCCTGCTATTAGAACTTCGAATTTTCTTGAGAAAACAACAGGTTACATATAAATTTAGCCAAATAGTATAAACATGGCATTGAAGTTTTGCAACACTGCTGATGAGCACTCACTCATGCTTGGTTATTAAGAATGGGCCTGTGGAATGAAGAGCCTCCAATCAGGAAATGGCAAAGGGCCCACCACCTCAGACTTAGGCTGTTCTCTCATATAGGGCTAGTGAAGACTAGACTTGGGAGGTTAACAAGGCTCCAACAGTTGAAGAAAAAACAATAGCAAATGTGGGCAAAGGGGAAAGAAACTATGATGGCTGGAATAACTCCGTAAGTTCCTCCATTAACAGTGAAATGTGCTGCTCATATTTCTAAATCTAAGCTTGTTCCAAATAAGGAGTGATGAAAATTCCCAGAAACAAAATTATTTGTGCACAACTTCTCAGGTTAGGACAATGGGCAAACAAACACTATACCTCCTCCAGGGTTGATATTTGATACATCCATTTGCTGCTTCCTACATTAATCCTTTATTTTATAGTTACTTCAAACCTTAGAGGATGGAGTTGGAGAGTTTGGGTGGTAGTCCCCCAAATAAAGAAAAGTCTAATAGAAAAACAGATGAACTAATGACTCCCCCCCCAAAAAAAAGCAGTAAATAAGGGCAGAAGATAAGAATTTCAACTCTAGCATCCCATTCCTTCCACTAATCTCTTGAGTCTGGCTGCCCAAGGGGAGCTTTGCTCTTAGGTGGATTTCTGAGAAGAGAGAGCCACCATTTGCTCACTATACCCTGGGGCCACCCAGCTGCCAAGTGCTAGCTAAACAGAGGTTTATCAAGAGGCCTGCAGTCAAAAGGCAGCAGGATGGCCAATTGCCATCAATTTCAGCAGCCAGTCTGGCATCTTGGCATCTTGCTGCTCTCCCCCTCCCCCAGGTTAATTGCTGAGAACCTCAGCCTTGAAAGCTGCTTATCCTACCAAGTTCAGCTGCTTTCTTCCTCTCCTGGTGCCGCTCGTATACCTTACCTCCTCATACCCTGGTAGTAAAATGAGGTTTCTCCTCTGCCTGGCTCTATTCGTGAGACCACCCAAACCCTAATGTAAATGCCCCCACCCCTTCCACACACCCATGGGTAAAGGCAGAATTGCCACGTCCCCCCTTGGACCTGATTGCTAGGCAACACTCAGCCATGTGAATTTGTCACTTCTGTTTGGCGCAAATTTCAATTTCACCTCCAACTGTAACAACACTGCTTGATATATTTTAGATGCCACTGTGGTTGGATGGCATCCCAGGAAAGATGTGAAGTGCTACTGCCAGGAATGAATGATTGGCATTGGGTAAAGCAATTCTCTGAACTCAGCCTTGGCATACCATTAATTGTTAAGTCTGTTCTGCTACCACCAACCTCTTGTCAGAATCATGTCTATTGTAAGCCTTGGCGACAAGAGTCCAAATGGTAGAGCTCTCTCTCCCTCTGTAAGATCCGAGTCATGTCGATAATGAAGCAGTGGATTTCTCGGCTCACAATATATTACTGCTTCCTACTTTCCATCTATTGGCTGCACTTCAGTGTGAAAAGAAAAATAGTTCCACGTTTGAATATTACTGAGCTAAGAGCTGCTGTGTGCCAGTGCAGGGTCTGGCCCTAAATAGGGTTACCTTCCTTTGGGTTTCTTTAACACAATCTGCTCTCATTTGTGATAACAATTAATGCTGTGATGATGAAACAAGTTATTAATGAAAGAAGATAAAATTAATCCTAAACACACTCTGCTGACAATAAACATACAATATTTGACATGTACAATTTGCATGCTGACATTAGAGGAGAAAACATGCTACATGCAAACAATCATGGTTTTTGAATAAACACATGCCATTACTGGCGAGATACAAGGCTATCATCCCCAAAGTCTCCATCTAATGTTAACTTTTTAATATTATCTAATAGTGTCATATTACTCGTCCTGAGAGATATATTCAGCTGCCTAGCCATCTACCTCTAATATCCTCAAATACTCTGCAATTGCTCAATCAACTCTAAAGATGCTATTGTGTGGAATGTGTTATTTCTGTGACCTGTGCAAAATAATGGTGAAAACAGAAAACCTATTTTGATTTCCCTCCAGTTCCTATGTCCACCAACTTTTCAATCAATTATTTTTTTTCTTCAAGTCAAAATAGTCTCAGAAATCTTGGAAATATTTTCTTGGAACGAAGCTAATTAAATAGGAGTCAGTCAGCTATGAGTAAAAATGGTATTTCAGACTTCATATGCATTCTCTAATTCATTGGAAGCAAAAGGAGTTTCTGTAACAATGTGAATGAACCATGAAGTGTGCATGTTCTTTTAAGAAAGGCCAAGGGTGCAGTTCTATTTTCTTAGCTCTGCTTTCATATTTATGTGTCTCATTTCCAGCTCATTGCTGATGCCTCAGTTGCGCTATCCATCACCACTTTTATCCTCCTTGTTCCTCAAAAAGAACATAAAATCCTTTTTTATGTGGTGGTAATATTATTGCAAATAAAAGCAAATACCAAAATCTTTATTAGTCTGCCAAAATAATAAACTATTTAATAAAAGCATGCTGTAAAAATAAGGTCATTTGCATCACTCAAGTTACTTGCAGGAAATACAGAGAATTATTGGTCAAAAAAGTACAAGCTGACAGCAAATATTTCTGTTGTTCATCTGACACATTGTGCAATAGGGTTAAAATTTTGTTGATATTTTGCATATTTTCTGGATTTAAATATCTTTAATATTGCTCAAAATTAGTTGCACATTAGAAAAAATTTTTAAAGTCCATCTCTCACAAAATATGGATTTCTTCTTTGTAAAAAGATTTTTGGTAAGGAAAAAGGACTGACTAGTCTGATCTCTTTTTGGCACCACGTGGAAGTTGACCTTCTGATAACCTTGATATTCCAAGATTTATTGCCTAAATATTTACCATCTTAATATCCAATATTAATTTTATTTGCTCTGGATTTGTGTCCACGCTTCCGCTGTGTAATTTTCCCCTCTTTATATTCACCTTTTGTCATTTCTGTATGCACACCAATATAAGATGTTTTATTTCAGAAGGTTAGTTTAATAGTGAAAGTTAACAATAAATGTGTTATTTCTAAATAAATGTCTAATGTTTGATCTTTTAGCCTATTGTAATATAAAAGCACCAATTCTTTTCCCCTTGCAATTTCAATCCTCAGCTGGCAGACTTGTAAATATATTATTGATATGTTTGTAACACCGCAAAATCAGTAGCTGTGGTAAGGATTAAAATATCATTGATATAGTCCCAAGAACAACCTATATACTAGTTCTTCCCCTTGAAAAGTAACATGATTAAGTAAATATTAAACATCTTTTCAAAATAAGCTATTAAATATTTATATTACTTATTCCATGATGACATTTAAAATTAAGAAAACCTCCTCGAACTCCAGTTATTACTATCTTTATTTTATAAAGCCTTTTTTCTATGGTTGTATGCTTTGGGACACAAATTAACCATTTCTCCAGTTAACCTAAGAAAATGAGGCACAAATTCTATACCAGGTTATCAATCCTGCTAGCACTTTGATCTTGAATGTCCAGCTTCCAAAACTCTAAGTACTTTATTTTTGTTGTTTAGACCTCCCCGTCTATGGTATTTTTTTGTGATTGCCTAGCAAAATAATACACTATATGATATAAATAGGGATTTTAAAAAAAATCTTCTTATGACATTGAATCAAATACAGTAGTTATTTTGGTCACCCCTAATGCTCAAGTGGATTAAAGACACACACTCCAATTGACTGAGCTACTCGTTCTCATGACAGAACAAAATTCCAATCTAAACCCCTAAATTCTGTATTGTCACACAGATATACTCAGAACATTTTTGCTCCATATTTAACATTCTTTGTAGCTCAGGAGTTCTTAATCTGGAGTACATAGACCACAGAAACTTCTTGATATGTATTATAGGCCATGTTTTATGGGATTTGCACATATTCATTGTAAAGGGGAGAAGTATGTCATCCCAAAAGAACCACTTAAATTTCAGAATATTGATTTTAGTTGATAAATCAGTAGGCTATAGAGATTGTTCCCTGATGGAAAAAATATAATACTGTATATTTCAATTAATGGGTTTAAAGGGGCAATGGGATAATATAAAATGAATGATCATACTGATCCACAATGAAATGTTTGACTCAGTAAGAGTCATGAACTTGAAAATCTTGTCAGAAGACCAAATAAACTATTTTCCCCCCAGTAACCAAATGTTCCTAAGATGGTTTACTGGTCTGTATCTTTCAGGTTCTTAAAGATCACATATATTCTGAAGAACTTGCAATATGGTAGATCCTAAAGAAAACATATATAATTTGACGAATCCCATTCTACGAGAAGAGCCTGAGATTAAAATTTTAATTGGGGCCAAGCACGGTGTTTTGGT
This sequence comes from Glis glis, assembly GCA_004027185.1. Lineage (NCBI taxonomy): Eukaryota > Metazoa > Chordata > Mammalia > Rodentia > Gliridae > Glis > Glis glis. The sequence goes on along the minus strand of PVJS01002921.1, from coordinate 30,412 downwards.
CTAGTTATTATCCCATCCCCCCACTGTGGGATAGTAACTAGAAGATCACAGTGATTTCTTGATAGTATCTACACAAGATTAAGATACTTTCCTAAATAGAGCTGGCAGTTCCGAACATTTATGGATTTGTCAACTGAATTTATCTAAATTCTTCTTGCCATCACCCTTTAGATTCATTACATTCAGCATTAGGGATTATGTTCAAAGGAAACTATTTATATTTGGGAGAATAAAAGAGCTAAAAGTTAAAAATCTGTTTTTCTGTTTTGCCACCTGGAGATATATCTGCCATCAAACAGACCCTGGGTATATTACAACACAGAAAGTGGGGCATCTTCCACCCTCGGCCTGGCCACTCAAGTCAAGATTACATTCTTATTCTATTTTCATGAAGATCAGATTGTAGTCTCCCTCAGAGTGGGGGGGGGAGCAGCAGAGGTGGCACCAGGGCCTCTGGGATGAGTAGATGCCAAGGTTTTTTATGTGCGGCACTTTGGAAGTCCAGTGTAGAGGCATCTGCTGGTTGCTGCTCCATTTTCAGGCAGTGAGTGGAGACAAATTCTCAGAAACAGCTGGGCATGGTGACGCACGCTTGTAATCCCAGTACTTGGGAGGCTGAGACGGGAGGATCCGGGTTCGCGGCCAGCCTCAGCTACTTAGTGAGGCCTCTGCAACTTCATGAGACCCAGTTTCAAAATAAAGTATAAAAAATAGGGCTGGGGGTGTAGCTCGGAGGTAGAACGCCCCTGGGTTCCATCCCTGGTACTGCCAAAAAAAAAAAAAATCTCAGAAACACTTGGTAAGGAGGATGTCTAGAAAAATGACTAGAATTCCTGCAACTATGAGGAATGTGGACTTGGAACATTATAATCTGGTTATAAATATAAATGAAACTTAATTTTTCTTATGTATGCCACATTTATAAATTCCTATTTTATACACAGGAAGCTATAGTCCAGAGATGATAAGTCTCAAACTGCATAATAGACCATGGTCTAAATGTGGATATACCTGACTCAAAAGCCAGTAATTTTTCTATGACAAGTGTTTCCCAATCTGACCCATCCACTTCTTATTTTGTAAGACTTCACAGTCTTTATGTCTATATTTAAGACAGCCACATAAAAATAATATCATTGTACCTTGATAAGTAAAAAGTGCCCGTTTAAATGGCAAATTAACAATAGTAGAAGGTGAAAAGGCTTCTCAGTAAATGACCACAGCTTGTAATGGCCATATTGTAGAGGCAATAGAGGAGGCACAATTATTAATTGATGAAACTGAAGCAAATAGATCCATATTTTGACTGTGTAAAGGAGATGATCATACCTTTCCATACCCATGTCACTCCGTAGTACATGCTCAATAAATATACTTAATTAAAGAGAATATATGACATCATATTAGTTTCCTATACTGATGTAACAAATTGCTACAAATTTAGCAATTTGAAATAACAAAAACTTACTCTATTACAGTTCTAGGGGATGGATGTCCCAAATCAGTTTCACTGGGCTTTAGAAATCAAGGTGTTACTGGACTGCACCTCTTTGGAAGGCTCCAGGGGAGTTTTTTGTTTTTGTTTTTTCCTATTTCAGCTTCTGGAGCTGCACTCCTTGCATTTGTTGGCTTCTGACTCCTTCCTCTATCTTCAAATCCAGCAATATAGCATCTTGTTTCAATTATTACATTGCCTTCTGTTCTTTTTTTTTTTTCGGTACTGGGGATTGAACCCAGGGGCATTCTACATCCAAGCCACATCCCCAGCCCTATTTTTAATTCTTTATTTTGAAACAGAGTCACACTAGGTGGGAGGGCCTCACTAAGTAGCTGAGGCTGGCTGCGAACCTGTGATCCTCCTGTCTCAGCCTCCCAAGTGCTGGGATTACAAGTGTGTGCCACCACGCCCGGCCATCGCCTTCTATTCTATTTTCTCCTCAAATCTGTTTTCACTTCTCTCTTATAAGGACACTTGTGATTACATTTAAGGCCTACCTGGATAATGTGGAAAAATGTCTCAAGATCCTAAATTAATCACAGTTGTAAAGGTTTTTTGCCATATAAAGTAATTTTTACATATTCCAGGGATTAGGATCGGCCTAGATATCTTTAGGGGGCATTATTCAGCTTATTGCAGGTATTCATGAAGAAACTTTCTTTATTAAAGTGTACTGGAGAATTGAAGCAGTTATCCAGATAATTTAAGCAAAAACCTACATATTCTTAAGGACGTGGGAATAATATGTATTGAGTGCTTACTCTATGCCAGGCACAGATCTAAATGTTTTTACATAAATCATACAGGTTAAGAGCAACAACAAAAAATTATGGAGTAGGGTTTTTGTTATTCCCATTTTGTGGATGGGAAAACTGGGGCACACAACATGAGATTACCAAACATGCCCAACGTAAAAAATACTGTACTTCTTTAAGTTATCATTTAGTATTTACATAAATAAATAATAAACGCCTTAAAATATCATTTTATATTGCCCATGTATTTATTCCAGTACAGTATACAGCAATTATGTGTTCTTTGTATCAAAGTTATTTTCAGGCAAAGTTTAGCTTTCTTGCTTTGGTATTTTTACTTGGGATGGTTTATAAATAGCAAATCCACTAGTTTCTTATTCTCCTACCAGAAATAATAGTCCTATTTTAATTCCTGAGCACCTTTCTTTCCTCCATAGGTCACCAAATTGTGGATAGGGTTACATAGGAATAGAAAGCAATTTCTCTACCAAAGAGGCGTGAGATAGACAGCAAGCTTTGGCAGCCTTGATATATACTCAATTTCTGTTGTTACCCAGTAATTGCTTGTTTTCATTTGAAAGTCTCTGAATGTGTTCCTCTTAGGTTTAAAACTTCTTTTCATAACCTTGTTTTTGATGGTTCCTTATAGGCTTACAGATGGAAACCTGCTTCTTTATAGGTCACCCATGTTCTTGTTTTTCTTTGTCACGGGGGAGAGTGAACATAAACAGCTCTGCTGTTTTAAGAGCTTTTACACACATTCCTTAATCTCTTTGGAGCTCTCTCTAAACTTCAGTTATATGATGGCATGTGGGGAAGAGAAGATTCTTTTGTTAAAAACAAAATTTCTTTCTGGGGCTTTGATGAACACATCTTAAATAAGAGAAAAGTTGTAGAATGTGAAAATACAATGAAAAGTTTAAGTTTGGCCCCAAACCCATTGGCAAAATTATGGGTTTCAAATTGCTTACAGTTTACCCCAAGCATGCATGATTTGTTGTGTTGGTGGATTATTTTCCTTTCAGCATCATCATATTCTATAATGATGGAATGACCCTACTAATGAGAATTTCATACACCATAACATGTAGAAGAATGTTTTTTTACTAGACTATGGTGTTTTAGCACCTCTTAATCCATGGTACTATTACACATTTCTCTTAATCCCAAATAAAGCATAAATATACTATGGTAAATCCAGGAGTGGTGGTGCACTCCTATAATCCCAGTACTTGGGAGGCTAAGACAGGAGGATCGCAGGTTCGAACCCAATTTTACCAATTTAGCGAGACCCTCAGCAATATAATGAAAACTTGTTTCAAAATAAAAAATAAAATAGGGCTGGGGGTGTGGCTTGGAGGTGAACTCTAGGTTCATTCCCCAGTACCCCCCACACACACGCAACCATGATATTATCATGCATGCATACAGAAAATAAATAAGAAATAACTTAATGAAATGGTGACCAGCTGGTCATGGTGACTGGTCAAGTCATATTCAGAAGAAGACTACAGGAAAACGTTGATTTAATCTTCTTTAAACTGTGAACAATACCACGAGCAGATGATATTGAAAGTAGCCACTGTACAGTTACTTATTAGAGGAAATCTGGGGAATTACACACACACACACACACACACACGCACACGCACACGCACACACAACACACAAAAGATTGAAAGAATTTAAAAGCATTGTCCTATCAATCTAAGTTTAGGGTGATCTATGAAGCTTTTTAATTGAAAAAGTTATTGAAGAAGAGACATCTGAAATAGACAGGGAGCAGGTTCCTCAAGTGACTTAGCAGTTTTCAGTACATCAACTGTTACAGTTGATGTACTGAAAACAAAGATTTCTAATCTTAGAACTTGGCAGGTGAGTGAGTAACAGATTTTCCAAAATAATGTTTTGATTTTTGAGAAATAAATGGATTTGTAGGTTTTTTTCTTTTGCCTGCTCCACATTCAGTCACGTATTTTATTACCCACTGGGATGTTGATTAAAAATATTCTTAATTAAAAAGATTCGTGGTTCTCTGTTAATCGGACAATTTCCCAGATATTTTGCCTCTTTGGGGATCTGTAAGGTTGTTTAAGTCTGCAAAAGTGAGTATATCCTTGAATATGCTGATATGAAGACATATATAGGCCTGTGCATATAGATGAAACATGGAAGAAAGGATCTAATTAAGAGGTTGGGGTTTGTAGTATTAGAGTTTCTTTTTAGACATTATTGGTTTCTTTCACCTTATTAATTCTCTCTCAATTTTTTGATTTTACTGATTGTGAATGTCAGGAAGAAGGTGCAGAGTTGTTTAAGATAATTTTACGCCCTGCAGCATACCATCTTAGGTTTCTTTCAGTGTAATGAATGTTGTATTAATGAGGGCTGTTGTCAACACTATGCCAATAAAACTGCCAATTAAGACAAGAAAAGGTACTCCTAGAGATTTTTTAAAACATAAATTAGCTGAGAGATTGGCCTATGTAAAAATACAGATAAAAATGAATCTCCCACTTATAAAAATCCTTTTGAATGGACTAGATTCTACCTAACATTTTGTTCTTCTTTATAGTATCTACAACTGCCTTGCAAGTGTTCCTGTATTCATTTACCCACAGCACATAACCATGTGGACCTGAGGAGAAATATAAAGACTATAAATTTAATGCCCAAGTATACCCATCCTCAGGTGAGGGCAGGTAGGAAAAATACCGCAAATCAATTTTTGAAACTTACTTGCAAGGCTGCTGTAACACATTGTGCAGAATAAAAATAGACAGTCTTTAGGATTTGTATCATATTGATGGGGAAACTATAACCCAGAACAGTAAGTATATTTTTTACTATGGTGGCAAAGGGACACAGTCAATATCTCAGAAAATATGGTATTTTGCCCTAATGAAGTAAATTATAAAAATGCCAAATGTCCATATTACCTCTTACAGAGTGAAATTATCTAACTTAGTACACTTTTAGTCTTTTTTCAGGGGTCAGAATCCTTTACTTACTGTACACATTTTAAAATCAGAATATGGTTTGTTGTAAAGTAGTTTATGCCTCAAACTCTTAAATGCTTTCAAACATCCGTTTATTTCCCCCTAGTTATTAACATAAACTGAAAAATCATTGGTATTTTTTTCATGAAACATGTGGTTGGAATTAGCTAATTTTTAGGAGTGATTTAAAAATACCCACACCCTTTGGTTATAGTTATTTAATAATAAGATAATTTGTTATGCATTTATGCCTCTGAATACTTGGTAATTCTCTGAAAAGTTCCCCTTATACTGCTGTAGACTTAGTGTGTTAATTTAAGCAACTCTCTTTTTTCCTTCTCTATTAGAAGAAAAAAAAATACTTCTTTAAAATCAATTTTCCTTAGAGATCATTTAAATTTTCTCCTTTATGTTCTTAGACAAAACATAAGAGGCCCAATGTCTCTGCATCATTGAGGAATTTTCACCAATTGAAAGTATTTTTTCTTTCATATTACTCAAACTAATTTCACTCATCTACCATCCACCCATCATCCATCCAATATTAAATGCCAACTGTCAATCACAAGGACTAAAAAATAATAATACTCTCTTCCCTTAAGAGATGTGTATTATGTGTACTAGCAAGGAAACAAACGATGATTTAATGAAAAGACCATTAATAGAGGCGGGTAAAGCTGAAGAATCAGGAAGGGATGCTAAGGTATCCAGTGAGTGGCAACTGTCAGCCTAAGCCATTCCTCTTGCTGTAGAAGAAATGGGTGGGGGAATGGTGACACCAGTACTCAGTACTCAGAGCCAGTACTCAGAGCTGGAGCTGTGGAAGTGGAGCTATGAGGCCGAGTTGTATTAATGAACAATACAACCAATCCACAAACAATGCAAGAAGTCAAGGAAGAGAGAAAGAAATATTCCAGCTTCTTTTTCCTTTCCCATTTTCTTGCCTGAACTTCCCATGGTCAAAACTCTGAAAGTCAGAGGGCAGGCACCTGAGTTCTGCAGTGTAGCTCCGAATCCATATTAGGGCAGAACAGGACAGGAGGGAATGAGCTGGGGCATGAGGCAACCTTGAAAGGGGCCCCCAACGATCCCTACCTCCTCATAGTCATTCTCTTGCATAAAATATCACCTTGAGGGTGAGCTGGATGTAACACACTCCTAAATAGAATATGGCCAAATGTTAGAGTATTTCTTCCAAGATAAAGTCTTATCCTGGCATCCATCGTGGACATTTCTTGTTCTCTCACTTGTTCATCTCATGAGAGCCAGCTGCATGTGATGAGCAGAGAAACTAGAGAAGTCTCCAGCCTAGCAAGGAGTGGAGGCCCTCAGTCCAACAACCCAGGAGGAACTGGTTCCTGTCACTGTCTATGTCAGTGAGGTTGGAAAGGGATCCTTTACCAGTCGAGTCTTTGGATGAGGTTTCAGCCCCGTGAGAAAACCTAAGCCAGAGGACCTAGCTATAAGCCAGGTCTGAATGTCCAACCTACAATAATTATGAGATAATAAAGGATGGCTGATTTAAGCTGCTAGATTTTGGAGGTAGTCTCTTACATGGCAAGAAATAATTAATACAAGAAAAGAAAGGGAATGGAGAATAAACACAACAGTTCACCAATATTGTCTCACAGAATTCATTTTCCCCCTTCAATCAGATGAAGAAATACTTGCCCAAACACAAGATGAAATACTAAGTCCCATCAGTTAACCTATAGTTATAGGGTGATTTCAGTTCACACATGCTCTTTTCTAAAACTTAAAATGTAACATTAATAACCTCCCAAAATAATTTTTTCATATTCGGTAGCAGAGAAAGGGAGAAAAGAAAACTGCTTCCATTCTCAGGGCAGGTTCTAGGAGATTTGGGGATTCTAAGTTGTTACTCTCCTGTAGGCCTGCTCAAATATCTTCATCCCAAATCTTAGTGTGTAACTTCCTCCCAACCAGTGCTCCTATCGTAACATAAGAAACATAAATTCTAACCATGGACCCAGGATAAGAAGTCTTCTGTAGAAGTCCAGTGTGGTGGTGTATGCCTGTAATCCCAGTATTTGGGAGGCTGAGACAGGATTGCAGGTTGGAGGACAGCCTCAGCAATTTAGCCAGGCACTCAGCAACTTAGTGAGACCCTGTTTCAAAATAAAAAATAGGCTAGGGGTGTAGCTCAGAAGTTAGAATGCCCCAGTACCAAAAAAAAAAAAAAAACACCAAAAACTTCTATAGAAAATTTCATGCTTTTGTTTAAGAGCCACGCCTATAATCCCATTACTTGGGAGGCTGAAACAGAAGGATTGAAATTTCAAGGATATCCTCAGCAATGTAGTGAGACTCTCAGCAACCTAGCAAAACCTTATTTAAAAACAAAAATTAAAAAGGCTGGGGGTGTAGCTCAGAGGTAGAATGCCCCTGGGTTCAAGCTCAGAGGTAGAATGCCCCTGGGTTCAATCCCCAGTATTGCCCCCCCCCCACACACACACGAGTGCAAGTATTGAGCTTATCTTTTTCTTTTTTTTTTTTTTTTTGCGGTACCGGGGATTGAACGCAGGGGCGTTCTACCTCCACGCTACGCCCCCGGCCCTATTTTTTTTTTTTATGCTTTATTTTGAAACCGGGTCTCACGAAGTTGCAGAGGGCCTCACTAAGGAGAGAGAGAGAGAGAGACAGGAAGAGAGAGAGCGAGAGCTGAGGCTGGCCGCGAACCCGGATCCTCCGGTCTCCGCCTCCCAAAGTACTGGGATTACAAGAGTGCGCCACCACGCCCGGCTCTATCTTTTTCTTTTAATAAGCTTTACAACACAGAGGTGGTCAGCTTACCTCACAATCTCTGTAATTATAAACTCCAGCCTTGCTCCAGCTGACACTCCACCCACTACTATTCCAATGACAATTTGACTGTGTTGTAACTGCATGCCATGAAGTACAATTTATGACTCATATTATCTACCCACAAACTTGTCCAAATGAGTCACCTTGTCTTTTGCCCACAAATACGAGCTCTCCCACAATTTTTCCTAAATTATTTTACTTCTTAATGTTTTTCATGTGATTTCAAAATGTAGTTCTGAAGTACTTAATGTAAATAGCTAAAAGAGTCCCACAACCATATTTAGTGACAACTTAAAATGATTTCCTAAAGAACAAGAGGTACAAGCCAGGCGGAGTGGCACATGCTTGTAATCCCAGTACTTAGGAGGCTGAGACAGGAGGATCATAGGTTCAAAGCCAGCCTCAACAACTTAGTGAGGCTCTCAGAAACTCAGTGAGGCCCTGCTTCAAAATAAAAAATAAAATAGGTCTGGGGGTGTAGCCCAGAGGTAAAAGGCCCCTGAGTTCCATCCCCAGTACCAAAAAAAAAAAAGAGGTACAACATAATCTTAGCTTCCAGATTAATTACTTTATTTTTAATATATATCTTCTAAATCTTTCATCCAATTAAATATCTTCCAGCATTCCCCATTGTATAGCGGACGCTACTTGCTCCCTAGTCCTGCCACAGCTTGTAGTGTACGCTACTTGCTCCATGTCAGGACCAGGGAAGTAGCTGCTCCAGGTAGCTAACAAAAAAAGTCTCTCACATGAAAATGATTGTAGCAGAGTCAGATATGATAATATGGAGAAAATTATATATATATATATATTTTTTTTTTTTTTTTTTTTTTGCGGTACTGGGGATTGAACCCAGGGGCGTTCTACCTCCACGCTACACCCCCGGCCCTATTTTTTTTATACTTTATTTTGAAACCGGGTCTCACGAGGTTGCAGAGGGCCTCACTAAGTAGAGAGAGAGAGAGAGAGAGAGAGAGAGAGAGAGGGAGAAAGAGAGCTGAGGCTGGCCACGAACCCGGATGCTCCGGTCTCTGCCTCCCAAAGTACTGGGATTATAAGTGTGCGCCACCACGCCTGGCTGAAAATTATATTTAATAATTGAAATATGCGGGGCGATTGGAGAGGAGATAGCTGACAATTCTCCTGGCCATCTGTGGCCAGCACTTTACTTTTATAGAAACTTTAAATAAGGCATCATAAAAGTTAATCAAACACAGAAGCCAGTAAAATGTCATGAGTTGAGATACCGAAGGACAGTGAGGCAGTCATGTGACAAACTCAGAGGAAGGAAGGGTTAAACATTACTGGGTGAAGGATACATCAAAGACTACACTTTATCAATTACATCAGGTCCCTTGGAATACTATGTATTCAGCTTGAGCCGGTTCCAAGATGTTAATCTCAGTGTGTGGTTCTAAGATGGCTCTCAACACCATTGGACCAAATAAACAAAGAGGAACTGGAAATTTAACAATAAGGAGCTGTGTAGGTTATTTTGCTTGCCATCCCTATACTCATCCTTCATCTTTTGCCTTGCTCTGTGTCCCACGAATCTGTTCTTTGTAAATCATATCAACTAGTTCCATTACCCTCTGACTTTGTGTAGGATTCAGCCAATAGAAGGCACTAGCTAGAAATAGCAGGGTATTTGCAAAGGAGATTAGGGTATTTATTCTCCTGCAATTTCCCTTTCTTGGTGCACTATTGTGATAGTGGTTGTAGCCTTCTATTATTCCAGTTTCTATTGAGTGACCCCAGTTCTATTGCTCCCACCTTTAAAAAGGCCTAATGACACCATTTCCCCTTTCCCCTTCAGACCTATGGGTGCCATAGGTCTGTGGAGGGCCTCACTAAGTAGCTGAGGCTGACCGCGAACCTGGATCCCCCTGTCTCAGCCTCCCAAGTACTGGGATTACAAGCGTGCGCCACAACGCCCGGCTCCTACCTATTTCTTACTTTAAATAAATTGAATCCTTCCTTCCTTACCTGAATATTTCTCAGATACTACTGTTCTGTGTGTATATACTCAGATTTACAGATGAGAAATGAAAAGCAATATTGGAATTTTGTACACATATAATTCAGAACACACTGCTAAACATGAAATTTTAATCTATCTGGTTCTACAAAAAGATCAAAGCTATTGTAGGAAAATCTTATTGATGAAAGCTCAAAGAAAGTGACCATAATTAAAAATGCTGTCCTATCAAAATCTAACATATTATTATATTTTCAATGAAACTTTCCCCAGTTTAAATTCTCTTTTCATAGATTAGTTTTTCCAGGTTTTATTCTTGTAAATTGCTCTACTTCAGAGAAAAATGGGGTTTTCACTTAAATAATTTATTCAACTGTTCCTATTGCCATTGAATTGCCACTTAGAATTTAGTTTGTTAGACTTTTGAATTAATCTAATTACTCAGAAACATGTAGCTGGGCAAAGAAGGCTATTCATAAGCTTTCGCCAGAGTCATGAGCTATTGCTATGAATGATTACAGGCTATATATATTCCATGATGAAAAAGAAATGGCAGATGGGCATGATGTTCGTGATGCTTCCAATATTTTCAAAGCTACAGTTGACCAGTTTCAAATGACTAGAGTCCAGAACATTTATATGTTTGGACAATTTTTGAGGAATAAAAATGGGTGTAACACTGAAACTGATATCATATTTTAAGCTTATTTTAAAGAGTTCTCAATGAAGAGAATCAGTACTTGAATATGTATGTATTCTCTACTTTTCTTGCAAAGGAAGACTTTATTTCTGTTTTAATGGATTATTATCATAGCTCTAGAAATTCAGAATGTGTGAGAGTACATGTCATTACTTTTTAAAAATTGAAGAGTAGACACTTTTATGATTCTGAAATTTATACTTTAGCTTGAAAGTCAGGAAACCTGGCTTCTAATTTCAGTTTTGCCACTAACATATTGTGTAGCCAAGCACTAATTACCTGATATATCTAAGTTTCTTTTCCTTCATTTGTAAATTGAAAATAAAATATGTTTTCTTCAACCTATTTCACAGGGATATATTAGGGTATATGAGATAAAACTTGTTAAAGCACTCGGAGCTTGTCAAAAGAAAGATGATCCATAAATACGACTTATAATTATGTAACACTATATATCCCACTAGACCTGAAACATTTTCCTAAATCAGAAGAACAACGAATAAAGTTATTAAGAAACACTCTAAAAAGTAACTTCTGGAATATTGCATATTAAAAATATTAAGTTATCAGAGACTGGCATGGTGTTGCACATCTGTAATCCCAGTACTTGGGCGGCTGAGACAGGAGGACAGCAAGGTTCAAGGACAGCCTCAGCAATGTAGTGAGACTCTCAGCAACCTAGTGAGACCCTGTTTCAAAACAAAAAATAAAAAAGGGGTTGGGGGTATAATTCAGAGTTAGAATGCCCCTGGGTTCAATCCCCAGTACCACACACACAAAAAAAACAACAAGAAAATCAAGTTATCATTTAAAAAAGCCTCTAAAGTTCCTCTGTGATGCAATTTTATATTAAAAAAAACTGATAATGGTGATTGGAACTGAGTATGATATTAGTCTTATTTCCAATACATTAAATAAGTGACAATGAACTTAAAGTACATGTTCATCATCTATATCCAATTTATTGAAGTGCCTTGATAGTAGAACATACACGATTTGACTACTGATTTGGGAAATATAAATGACAAAGGGAAAGTAAGAATTACCTTAGGGACCAAATTGGTAAAGGGTGATGCCCTTAAAAAACATGGAATTAGACCGGGCGTGGTGGTGCACACTTGTAATCCCAGTACTTGGGAGGCGGAGACCAGAGGATCCGGGTTCGCGGCCAGCCTCAGCTACTTAGTGAGGCCCTCCGCAACTTAGTAAGACCCGGTTTCAAAATAAAGTATAAAAAATAGGGCCGGGGGTGTAGCTCTCGGAGGTAGAACGCCCCTGGGCTCAATCCCCGGTACCGCAAAAAAAAAAAAAACACCATGGAATTATTAAAAGTATGAGTTGGCGTGACGGGAGGGAATCTGGCATGCCAGGGGACTGACTGACCTTGGTTTGAATGTGCTAGAGATGCAGGTATCCAGCATTCTTCAGATCACACCGTGGTGGGCTTTACCTAGCATCCTTAGCTAGAATTTGGAGTTAGTGGCATCCTTGATGAAGATCTTTAAAAATATATCTCTTCTTTACTATTCAATAGTTAAAAAGAATGAGATAAATCTATATGGAGTGATACAGGATAATCTCATAGATATATTTGGAAAAAACAAAGTACAGAACAGTGAATATAGTATGCTCCCCTTGGTGAAAAATAAAAGTGATATATGCTTACATATTCATAAACTCATTCTGGAAAGATACAGAAAAATGGGTAATGTGTTGCCTCACAGGAAGGGACCTGTGGGACTGGAGTTCTGAGGAGGGAGAGAGAGTAATTTTATTCCTTGCTCTGAAATCTATATTGTTTGATAGGTATATAGCTACGCCAGCTTTCTTTTGAGTAGTGTTTGCATAGTGTTTATCTTTTTTTTCCATGGTGTTACTTTTAATCTTCATGTGTTTTCATATTTAAAAAGAGTTTGTTATAGACAGAATATAGTTTGGTCTTGCCTTCATGTCCAATCTTTCAATCTCCATTTTAGTTGTTCAGACGTTTATGTTTAATATGACTACTGATATTGTTGAGTTTAAATCTACCACCTTGATATTTGTGTTTTGTTACATTTTCCCCTCTTCTTTTTTTCCTTCTCAACTTCCTTCAGAGTATTTCTATATGATTTCATATAATCTGTCTTTATGTCTTTTTTTGCTTTTTTTTGGTACTGGGGATTGAACCCAGGGGTATTCTATCTCTGAGCTATACCCCCAGACCCTTTTTAATTTTTTTTGTTTTGAAACAGGGTCACACTAGGTTGCTGAGAGTCTGATTACATTGTTGAGACTGTACTCAAACCTGTAATCCTTCTGTTTCAGTCTTCCAAGTACTGGGATTACAGGCGTGCAACACCAAGCCTGCTATTTTTTGTTTTGTAATTTTTTTTTTTTTGCGGTACCGGGGATTGAACCCAGGGGCGTTCTACCTCCGCGCTACACCCCCGGCCCTATTTTTATACTTTATTTTGAAACCAGGTCTCACAAAGTTGCGGAGGGCCTCACTAAGTAGAGAGAGAGAGAGAGAGAGAGAGAGAGAGAGAGAGAGACAGAGACAGAGAGACAGAGAGAGACAGAGAGAGAGAGAGAGAGCTGAGACTGGCCAAGAACCCAGATCCTCCGGTCTCCGCCTCCCAAAGTACTGGGATTACAAGCGTGCGCCACCACGCCCGGCTGTAATTTTTTTTAGTATTTGCTTCAGGGTTTGCATGTGGCAGATGCTGTGACCAGTACATTTATGTGTATTTAATTCTTACATCATTGAGTAGGTATAAATAACCTTCTTTTATGGATAAAGGAAAAATACCTTTCTAAAGTTACAAATTAATATCTCAGAACTAGAACTCAAGCCCAGGTTTGTCTGACTCCAAAACATATTTTGTAGTATTAAGAAAAAATTGTAATACCCTTCCAGCTTCTGATACAGTCAAAAAAGAGGTACTTGGGCTAATAACTGAACTTATTATTATAAATTATTGAACATATACATGGAAATTATTAAGAGGCAAAGGCTCTAAACATGATAGAGTGTTAGAATTTGGAAACAAAATCAAGAATATGGTATACATATATATATATATATATATATATATATATATATATATATATATATATCACTCTTTCTGAATCCAAAGATAGGAAGCAGAGAAAAGCAGATAGTGAAGAGATTAGCTACTTGCAGAGGTAAAACCTTACCCTTAAGGTAAAGTTTTAAAATGTTGCTGATATTAGTATATAATAAAAATTTCCTTTCAGATGTTTATAATTGACTAGAACTTGATTGAAATCAATAGTGTTTGAAAATACAAGTGCCAGTAATGATGGTTTGGGAGGCTTTATATTTTATAGGTCCCCTCTAATCACCAATACTTCCCTTAAATAAACCTCTTTGATATAGAAATTCTAGAACTCCTATTGTTTGGGAAAAACTAAAGGAAATGGACACCCCACCAATGTATGCAGATATAATAGTCTTCTTTTTTTTTTTTTTGCGGTACCGGGGATTGAACCCAGGGGCGTTCTACCTCCGCGCTACACCCCCGGCCCTATTTTTTTATACTTTATTTTGAAACCGGGTCTCACGAAGTTGTGGAGGGCCTCACTAGGTAGAGAGAGAGAGAGAGAGACAGGGAAAGAGAGAGAGAGAGAGAGAGAGAGAGAGAGAGCTGAGGCTGGCCGCGAACCCGGATCCTCCGGTCTCCGCCTCCCAAAGTACTGGGATTACAAGCGTGCGCCACCACGCCCGGCAATATAATAGTCTTCTTCAACAATTAACTGCTAGAGTACAAATATTTTGAGAAAGGGAACTAATGAAATGATACTGTTTACTACATAGTAGAAACTGATTTTATCCTCACCAACTATTTTGTTAATTGAGATATTAATGGCATATAATAAATTCACTAATTTTAAGGGTACAGTTTGATGGAATTTGTCTGTTGCATAGCATTGTGTAATCACCACCACTATCAAAATAGAACAAGTCCTCCCGGCCCTAAAACGTCTCGTCAAGGCCCTTTGTCTTTCATGACTTCCCCTAACTCTTGGCTCCAGGCATGCTGATCAGTGTTCTTTCACCAGTAGTTTTATCTTTTCTAGAATTTCATATAAATGGGATAACACAAAGCAGATTCTTTTGTGTTTGACTTCTTTCTTTTAGCATGGTTTTGAAACTCATTCATGTTGCCATATGTACTGCTGAATAATATTCTATGAGTGTGCATATGCCACAATTTGTTTATCAATTCACAAGTTGATGGGTATTTGGGATCCTTTATATTTTTAACTATTATGAATAACACTGCTACAAACATTCACATACACCATTTTGCAATGTGTTCTATTCTCTGGGGCAAATACCTAGGAGTAGCATTACTGGATCTAAAGGTAAGGTGAGCTTAAGGTACCATCATGCTGTTTTACAAAAAGGATGTAACATTTTTACTAATAACCTATTAGAGTTCCAGTTGCTCCGTGTCCTTGTTGACACTTGATATTGCCATTCTTTTTAATTTTAGCTCTTCTACTGGGTGTATTTTGGTATCACATTGTCTTTATCAAGTTTTGATGAAGGAAGGAGTTGTATTTACAGTTTGTCTTCTATTGGCAAAAGAATGGGCTGAATTACATAAATTGTGGCTTATTCATGAGTCTTCCATGAATTTGCTTTCACCAGTCCCTTATAGTCTGACCTACACTGGATGAAACAGTATAGTTTTCGAATCTATGGAAACTGAAGTCTAGACCCTATACTTTCCTATAACTTCATAGGTATTGCCTACCTATAAGACCTGCATATGGGTTCGGTCTCCTTCTCTCTTTCCCTCTCGCACAACCATCCATTCTTCTACCATCTACTTTATTTACAAAGATAGAAAAGTATATATGAGAAAGCAAAAAAAAAAAATCCATTCAATTCCACCATGCAGAGACAATCGCCATTGACATGATTTTATTCCAGACCTTTCTTTATGTAAAATAAAAATAGACTATGTTATTAAAATGGACTATTACAACAGCTATGCATGGTAGATGGTATTTAACTGCATTTAACAGTTTGCAAAACTAAAGAAAACACAGTTTTAGTAAATTTTCTCAAATTATAAAGCTTAGTAAGCGGCTGTGCTCATATTCTCATTGAGGAAGTCTGATCCCAGAGTATTTAACCATGAACCTGCACTGCCTCCCATATATAGGCCACGTATGTGAGTGTGAGTGTGTGTGTGTGTGTATTTAGTCCTTGTATACTAATGTAGTCATATCTCATGGATATATTCACATGCCAATAATTATAGCTATATATCCCTCTTTATAATGACTGCATAATCAATCTTTTACTATATGGGTGTACTATCGTAGATTTACTGTCTAGATATACCATGGTGCATTAGCATAATGAATTCCCTAGGTATTGATATATAGCTTGTTTTCTATTTTTCAGTATTATAAAAATACAAAGACAATTTGGGCATATGCGTCTCTGTACTATTTCGAATAATTTACTTAAGATAAATACCTAGAAATGAGAATGCTTATTTTCACATTAAAGATTTACTATACCAATGTTGTATTTATCTCTACAGCAACTGTGTATGAGACTGTTCCTTTTCCTTTCCCTGAACCCTTTTTTATTTATTTATTTATTTATTTTTTGCCTATAATGGGGATTGAACCTAGGGGTGCTCTACCACTGAGCTATTTCCCCAGCCTTTATATTTATTTAATTTTCTTTATTTTGAGGCAGGGTCTCCCTAAATTGCTGAAGTTAGCCTCCAACTTGTGATCCTTCTTCCTTAGCCTCCTGAGTTGCTGGGATTAGAGGTACACACCCCCCTGTCTTAAGTGCCAATACTGGACTCCACCCTCATCAGTTGTGTTAAATCCTTAGCCTGAAATTTAACAAATACCACATGGTTGTTTTATTTCCATTTATTTCTAAATGGAGTTAAACATTGAGTCTTTTTAAATATACAAGTGATTTATATTTATTCTTCTGAAATAGTCAATACAGATGAATATGAAATAATAAATCTTACCTTCAATTCTTCTCTTTAGAACTATCATTGTAACAGTTCAATATCTAACTTTCTAGAGATTTTAAAAACTATTCATATATTTTTTCACATCACATATTTGTTAAATTTTGCTTTTATATAAGTGGAAATTCCTTCTGCAACATGCTTTAACACTTGAAAATATGTCTGGGAGAATTTTTCACTTTTCTTTAATCATTACATAGTATTTCATTGTGTGAAGATATGATAATGTAAATTCTGTTTATGAACATTTAGATTAATTACAGATTATTTTTAGCAAATATACATTAAGTACTTACTATATGCCAGGAATGTTCTAGAAAAGAATAACACAAAGTCCTTGCTCTGATTATATCCATTTTGCAAATAATGCCATAATGGACATTCTTGTACTTGTTTTTTTTTTCCAGGACTGAGGATCTAACCCAGGCCTTGTGCATGCTAGGTAATCAGTCTACCACTGAGCTACAGCCCTACCCTCTTGTACATTTTTGCATGTATATAAATATAAAATATTTTTGTAGGAAAAGGGATAGGCCTTTAAAATTTTGATAAATGAACATATAAGAGGCCATCAATAAGTATTAGTTGAGTGAAGGAATAAAGATTGCTCTTTAAAGCTAAATTATAAAATCCACACATAGGCAAATGTTTTATTTGGTGTGCATAGGGTTTACAAATTTGAACTCAGTCTCCAATCTTAAAACAGAGCTAACTAAAATGAAGAGTTCTGACACCTCTTGAAAAATCAGAATCTCTGATAACACTGAGTCTACATTTTCACAGAGAGACTGGAGCGAAATAACGAGTAGTGACATTTGCCATAGTCTTCACCATTCCACATTGCCTTATACCAGGACACTGCACTCATTTATATTACCCGCCTGGCTCCTACAGCTTTTAAATGTATTGTTCTCATTAGGGAGCAAAGGAAAAGATGGCTAAAAGAGACAGAATGAATTTCAGTCCTACAATGTTTAACAATTACCTCATATATTAATTTATATAATAAATTGTCAGATAAAGTGTTGCCAAGATTAGAAGCATAGAAAAAGGAGAGTCAGGAGGTCAGTGATGGCAATACCTTTCCAAACATACATTGGAGGTAGGCTATTTTAATCAAGATAACCAACTGTCTATTTCAACAGCAGATTGCAACATGGTGGTTAAGGGCTAGACTGTCTGAGTTTGAATCCTAGTTCTGACACTTATTAGCTTGAGGACTTTTAGCAGGCGGTTTTACTTCTTTGTGTAGTGCTTCTCTATCTACAAATAGGGATAACAATGACTCCTACTTCATAAGTTTGCTGGGATATTTAAATGAGTGACTACCCCATAGTAAGCTATAATTATAATATGGATCCATTGCTCACATCCTGGTGCCTTGAAATTTATGCTACCAATAACTACTTAATTCCTTTTTTTTTTCCTAAATCCTCACCAGGTAACCTTCTGATGCTTCCTGTATGACATGACTTCAGGGAGAATGCACTTAAATCCTTTCAAGGTTTTCCAGGAGTAACTACCTGCAGCATTCTTGATTTGATTATCTGAGTCTTTATCAATCAGTACATCAGTGAGATGTACTGCCAAGGAAGCAGAATTTAGTGACAGCTTGCAAGCTTTTATTACCAGCAACAGTGTTTGGCTATGGAGAGTTTCCTTAAGTAAGCTGGCAAAAGACTGAGCTTTTTGAGGCTGATTTTCTATTCACCTATTTTGTTGGCCCTACAAACTAATCCATAGTCATATGTATTTAAGAGTTTGAGACCACGGGAAGTGAGCTCACAACACCTTTGAAAGGTGAGTCTTGAGAAAGACATTTTGATATATTATTTACAGAATTGCTTTAGGCTGTACTGATGAAATCCATTAACATGTTGACATTTACTGGGTCGAAGTTATCTTTACACTGTCCATATAGAAAATTATGCATATAGGGGTCTTGCTACACCAAATGCTCTTGAAATTTGAGCAAATTATGTATAGGGAAATGCATATAAGTAGTTAAAAATAAGTTTTCCCTATTAACTTGAGTCTTTGTAAAAACATTTTGCCAAGATTCAATATTAGTATATTAGTATGATCAAAATTAGTATGTCTGGGAATAAATTAAAGCATTTCCTTAAGAATACTGTTGTTTATAAGTTAGACTTTCACAAATTTAAGTTGGCTCTCCTTCAAATACTATTATTAGTTTGAATAAACGCTTCAATCCACAATTCTTATTTCAGCAGGGCACAGTATGAAACAGTAGTATAAACATTGCCGCTTCTTATTGTGTGACTTGGGGAGAGTCATTCTGTCTTGGTATGGTAGCCATGAAGGTATCTCGCTCAGATCTCCCTTTAGAACCACCTGTTATGGAAAGCACGGATGATTGACAGCTACCGGCTGCCATACCCTTGGATTCACTATGGAATTCATGTCAGGCGATAATGCTTCTCTCGGGCTGCTCCCAACATTTGAGCACACTGAAAGTACTAGAACCTTGCCTCTCCTGTCTGCACAGCCTCAGGTGGCACCACCAGCAGAATTTTTCAAAAGGTATGGAATCTATAAGAATATCTACTTCACAAAAATATATACTTCACATAACAGGAGGCACAAGTGTGGCCCATGTCCATGGAATCTAATTGCCACATACTAAACTAAGTAAAGCTAGCATCAAAGAGTACTAGCATACTGAAGTCATAGTTAAATTAGTAGCTCAGAGACAATAACCTGCAAGAATGGTGGGCCATGCTTCAGAATATAGCACAGGTACTATACTGGAGATCTGTATACGTCCCTGTGTTTTTAGTAGGAATATTCAGATCTGGAAACCAAGAATGAAAGCAAGAATCACCCATTAAAATGACTCCCAATGACCCACGGAGGGAACTTTGTGTTTTGCCTCCCACAACTCAGGGCTTAGCAAAGTTAGAGATCCTCGTCTTCAAATGTTCTTCTCCTGCGAGGAGGCAAAGCAAGGATCCACTAAACTATGAGATATGCCCAGTTGTAGGACACTTTTGGTCATATTCACCCAAGAAGCAGAGACAAATGATAAGCAGGAGGAGATGAAGCTGCTTTTACAAAGTAGGCACAAAGTGACATACAAATGGAACCAGGTGATCCACTTGGGTGCCTCTTATTACTCCTTTGCCCAAAGGTACTTGTGACTAGATATACACAGCAACCCCAGACTGGAAATAGTACCATGACCTAGGGCTAAAACTCCTTAGAAAAGAATGTTTAGGTTATATTACCAGGCAAGTCAACATGATATACTGAAGTGATAGCTGAGAGTGAGGGGACTATGGAGTGGACAGTGAGGAAAAGACCAGCAAAGCCAGAGACCAGCTACGGTGACAAGAACTATTGCTTGTCCCTTTAAGTCCCTTTTCTAACCTTATCCTTTGGAAGAAGAGTTTACAGGAATCATGGAGGAGATACACTACAACACTGTTATAAACTGACTTATAGTTTCTAGCTGGTCTACTACTATGTTTGCACCAGATCAAGCTTTTCCTGCACTGCTTTCAGGCAATGATTAAGCACAGCAGAGATCCTAGAACTGGCCATTCTTGCCCAATTTGGAATTCCTCTAATGGACAATATTGGCTTAGCGTTACCCATTATTCTGGCCAAGATTCTGAGAACTGCACTGCCAACTAGACTCTATTCATTCTTCCTTCCCTTTCTGCTTTCACGATTTTCAACCTGCTTTACAATTTTAGTCTCTGATTTCTCCTGCATATTCTCTCTTTACTCTTCACAGGCATTTTCTCCAATCTCTTGCACATCTAACCCTGGTTAGCATTTGCTTCTCAGAAGATGGGTATTGTCATTTAATTTCAGCCAATGAAAATGACACCCACATAAGGTGATTAGAATGATTTAAGATCATCAATGCTAAAAGCAGAGCATAGCTTAAACCTTTCGCTTCTAATAGAACATTTTTTGTTTTTGTTTCTCCTGGGGCGGGGTGTCAAGAATTTTTCTGGTTTTGTTCAGTCTGCTACTTAAAAACTCCAAAATTTTTATGAATTTAAGAATAACTGGTGGCTAGGTTAACACCATTCTCATATATGTTAATTTCAGAAATATAAATATGTCCATTGAACTATAATGGATTGAACCTACCACTTATATGGTGGTCCTGATGGGCCATTCAAGCAGAGAACCTTGTATGGTGATTCTGAGAGGAAGGTACTGTGAGGAGATACAAAAGTTTTGTTTTAGAAGAGACAACACTTGTAGCAACACACATAAGCAACCACAATTCATTAATTGACAGAATTCATACAAATAGCCTTAAAAAGAGGGAAGAGATACTGAGAGAATTTTTTTTTGAACTGGTAAAAAGAACCTGGAGAAATCCAGGGAGGAGAGCAATATCATCAAGCTAAACACTGGGTGACGTTGGAGGATGGCCTCAACATATTTTCTAATATATAGTTTAACCTTAGGATATACACTGTAATAAATTTGTTGAGGATGCTTTAAAATGAAGCATATAGAGCCCAGTTACCAAACAGAAACTAAAATATAATCCTAAGGATGTGGTTTTAGGAAAAGAATACTAGTATCGCTTCTCCCCAACCTTTCTGGAAAGTGACAAGGAAAACATAACCTCTGGCAGAAAATACAAGAGGAGTCTTTGGGGTGTTCGAAATATATTTCATCAAAAGCACTCACTGTTAATTATCAATAATTCACATAGTCTCCTAAACAGTGATGGCAAACAACCAGAGTAACCTTCCGGGTGTTGAAATTTGTCATATTGGCTTTCTGTGACCTTGGATAAAGTGGCCTCATCTTATCTATTTCCTTCTCTGTTATCCAATATAGCCTCTCACCGTGTCCAGCTAGTCTCCCCACTGCTGTTGAACACACCACACTTATTCCTGTCTTGCTACCTTTGTCTGGAGGGTCTACCTGCTCCTTTTGGTCAGGTCTGTTCATCTTTCAAGTCCTCCTTACTTTAGCCTTTACCCTGTCAGTTCAACTCATGGAACTCTCACTATATGCATTACATAACTTAGTGCTTTCAAAATATGCTTTCATGTACCGGGAATGTTTATTTAATGTATTTTTTTTCCTTCCCAACCAGACTACAAACTCCTCAAATACTGAATTCATTTGGTAAAGACTCAGAATCACAGAATTTTAAAACTGAATGATATTAGTCCATCCAATTCTACTGGTTATATCTTCAAAACAGAGCTGGAATCCTCTCACTTCTCACCAAATATGTCATCTTGGATCTAGGCCCCATCATCTCCCTCCTGAATTACTGCAATAGCTTCCTAATAGATGTGTTCTGAACACTGCACAGTGCAAGGCTTTTAAAGTTTTGTCATACCTCAATAGCCTGCAGTTCCCCACAAGACCCTTATGCGATGTTTCCCCTTCACCACCCTAACCTCATCTCCCACTATTCTCTGCCTGCCTGCTCATCCTGCTCTAGTTATACTCATCTGCCTTGTTCTTCCACAAACATGCAGTGTACCTAGAGCATTAGCTCTAGTTTTTTCTTCTGCCTGGAGCACACCTCGTTATATACCCAGCTAACTCTCCTTCTAAAATTAGTTCAACTCACCTCATCAAAAACATCTACCTTATCACTCTAACTCTGCAGTTTGTATCTGTTTTGATTCCTCTCGATTTTTTTTAACAGCACTTCCCTCTTTTTTTTTGTGGTACTGGGGATTGAACCCAGGGGCATTCTACCTCCGAGCTACACTCCCAGCCCTATTTTTTATTCTTTACTTTGAAATAGGGTCTCACTGAGTTGCGAGGGCCTCACTAAGTAGCTGAGGCTAGCCAGGAACCTGGATCCTCCTGTCTCAGCCTCCCAAGTACTGGGATTACAAGCATGTGCCACCACGCCAGGCTCCTCTTCTTAATATACTATTTAGTTTTTTTTTTTTGTGGTACTGGGGATTGAACCCAGGGGCACTCTACTTCTGAGTTACACCCTCAGCCCTGTTTTACTTCTTTAAATTTTGAAACAGGGCCTAAGTTGCTGAGGCTGGCCTTGAATCTGTGACCCTCCTGTCTCAGCCTTCCAAGCTCTGGGGTTACAGAAGTATGCCACCACACCAGTATACTAGTTTTTAAATTGTATATTGTAATGTCTGCTTTTTCTACCTGTTCCATTAAGGGGAGGTTTGCTTTATTCCGGAATGTACCCTAAGAACCTGAAACAGTGCTTGGTGCATTCAAGACATTCAACAAATGTTTGGTGACCTTATTTTGAAGCTAGATTTTCTTTCTGCAAGCCAAATGTAGTGTGGTCATGAGCCTTAATACGCTTACCAGCTTCTGCTGGTAAAAACCAGAGGGGCCTAGGTCCTGGGGCTAGCCCCAGCTCTGGATATCACTGCAGCCCGGCGCCCATGGGGCTCAATCTCACATGTGGACCTCACAGGTTTAGAGGTCAGAAGAGATGTAAATTAAACTGCTAAGGTGTTCTGTTCGTTTCTTGGGCTGGTTGAGGGACTGGGGAGGCCAAAGGCAAGCTTCCTCTCCCTTTGCAGTGTTTGAATTCTCAGCGTGGGTGACTTTGAACTTGCCCTTACCAATACAAACCCTGAGCCAGCGGGGCTGGGCGGCGCGAGCGGACCCTGCCCTTCTCCCCGCGGCTTCAGTGCCCTCACTTAGGTGGTCAGGCGGTGCCTAATCGTCGCTCTTCTCCGGTCCGGGCTGTCCCCGCCACAGGCCCGAGGCGCCGAGGCGGCGTTCCCTCCTCGCCGGGAGCCGCCGACAGGGCAGCAGCGCGGCTCCGGGACAGGCGGCGGCGCGAACACCCGGGCGAGGCCCCGCGGCGCGTCACGGAGCCGCGGCGGCGCCTTCCCGCCGGCCTGCCCGCCGCACGCATGCACGCACGCACGACGCACGCACGACGCACGCACGACGCACGCACGCACGCATGCGCACTGAGCCAGCATGAGGGTGGCGGCCCTGATCAGGTAACGCGCCGCAGCCACCTCCTCCTCCCCGCCGGCGTCCGGCGTTTCCTGCCGCGGTGGCGCCCAGCCCCGCGTCTCCCCTCCGCCGGAGTCTGGGGTCGCGGCCGGCGGCTCCTCGGGCCGCAGGAAGGGGCGGAGCCTCCGGTTGCGCTGCCCGGGGCCGGTCCCGCGGGCTCCGCCTCTGCCGCGCGGCCTCGTGCTCAGGTCCACATGTGCATTCACCCGGGGAGGGATCTTTAAAGATGACCGACGCCAGGGTCCCGGCGTCCGAGGCGCTGGCTGGATTACTCCGGTGCAGCCCAGCGTCGGGTTTTTAAAAGCTCCAATGGGCCGTGAAGTTTGAGAGCCAGTACTTGACTCCACTGAATACCTCCTGCCCTTTTCTCCCCGGGTTTCTTCGTCCTCTTCTATAGCTCCCTGCAGTCCGCCAGTCCTCGGTGCCCTGGAGTCCTGTCCTGCCTTTCAACTTAGGCTATTGCTAATCTCGCCCTCTCTCAATAAAACCACTATTCCTCCTCTTCCATCCCACTGTGTAGCTCGGCCAGAAGGACGTGCATCGCCTAAAGCACGTCGCCTCTTGCAGCCCTATTTTATTTTGAAACAGGGTCTCACTGAGTTGCTGAGGGCCTCACTAAATTGCTGAGGCTGGCCTCGAACCTGCGATCCTCTTGTCTCAGCCTCCCAAGTACTGGGATTACAGACTTGCACCCCCACATCCAACCTTCAGGCACCCATCTGTCTTGGAACTTAAGGGCAGAGAAGGCATCTCTTCCCTTCTGTGCAGAAGGAGTTGTACCAGTTTTATGATAGGTCTAGTTGCACTTCCTCAAGCTCATAATTGCTTTAGCGACCTTAGGTTAACATCTGCCCTATTCCGAAAGGGAATCGAAATATGTAGTAACCCATCATATTTTGGTGTCTAAATAAGTTCTATGCTGAACTAAAGTCAGGCCATTTTAAATAAGTTAATAATCTATAACTTGAGGCAGAAGGAGGGAACACACTAGCAATATTAAAAAGGAAATGTAGACTAAAATATTTTGTTTCAAGAGATTTGGACCAGAGATACATTGCAAAGATGCTCTTATTTTTGTAAATTCATTGAAGATTTCATAAATGTTTAATTCCTTGTTCTTATACTGAAGATTTTACAAACATTTAATTCAGTTCCCTAGATAATTGATAATGGTTGACAATATTGACCTATTAAAGACTTGACTTTTTCTGTAGGGAATGGAATATTCCAATTCCTCTTACTTCAGTGGCATTCTTAGGAAACTAGACTATACTGTCACAAAAATCATTGTTATTCATTTCCTCTAAAAAGAATGATTAGGCTTTAAACATTGTGGTTGTCATTTCAGTTTGCCAAGTCTAAAGATTAAAGTAATACACAACTGATTTCTTAGAAGTATTGAAGGGGAGGAGAGAAGATTGGTATAGTCTATTACACTAGAGATTCTGTACATTTATTACTTTTATAATTACTGAAAAAAGCAATGTTGGAAAATTCTTGCTAAACTTTAAGAGCTCTATAAATATTAGGAAATATGGCATATGTATGAATACACAAGCATATGAATATGTGCATATATATGCTTATGTATGCCTATGCATTATCTATTACATGTATGTGCTACAAATAATTATGTATTTTATATAAATATACATTTAAATCTGAACCCAGAATCTATTTGTAAGTGTGTGTGTATGTATGTGGATGACCAAGAGAGGTAGGATATGTGTGTATGTTTTAAGGAATAAAAGTAAAAGATTCTTCCATTTCCTTAGATAATGGAATATTATTTTCTTAATACATAAATGATTCATCAAATTTTATAGTTGAATGACTCTTTGAGATTATTTAGGCAGGTCATTTTCTAATTTTATAATGAACCATATAAACCCAAGAACATAGAATAACTTAGCTTGGTATCCCAGAATTGGAAATAAACTCTGGGCTGTAGGATTTCTCACCTAAAATATATAGTCGGGCCTGGAAGTCCATGGGAGATTTGTTCCAGAGCCTCCATGGATACCAGAACCTACAGATATCAAGTCCCTTATATAAAATACAACCAATGCATATCATCCTGTATACTTCAAATCACCTTTGGATTACAAACAATACCCAATATAATGTAAATAGCTGTCATGCTATATTGTGTAGCAAATAATGACCAAAAAAGTCTATGTATTTAGTACAGATGCAGAGTTTTTTCAAATATCTTCAATTTTCAATTGGATGAATCCACAGATGTGGAACTCATAGAATGTCCACTGGAAGAGGGACTGTGCTTAAGTACTTTATGGAGTTTTAAGAGGAGGGTAAGGTTGCCAGCCTTCTCCAAAGTTGTTGCTATTGAAAACCTTTTGTTCTTAGAGTACTCAGGTACATTTTGTTCTGTTGAACACAACTTAGGAAATCATTCTTTTAAACCATATTTGAAATGTTGACTTTGTGTGTGTGTGTGTGTGTGTGTGTGCGCGCACGCGTGCGTGTGCGGTACTGGGGATTGAACCCAGGGGTAGTCTACCTCTGAACTATACTCCCAGCCCTATTTTTTTTTATTCTTTATTTTGAAACGGTCTCACTAAGTTGCGGGGGACCTCACTAAGTCACTGAGGCTGGCTGTGAACCTGCGATCCTCCTGTCTCAGCCTCCCATGTACTAGGATTACAAGCATGCACCACCACGCCCAGCTGACATTTTTTAAAATAAATTATAAAGCTAAGTTCTGATTGTGGATACTTTTCAGTTTTTAATATTTGATAGAATTAGTTTCTTTATGCTGGGGGGATAGAGCAGTGAGTTCAATAGGGGAGTTGTAAAAGACCTACTTGGGAGAATATGTGAATCTGAAGCTATATTTATATTTTGTACTTCCCTTTGCCCCTTGTAAATTTAAGTATTTTTTATTTGCAAAGCATTTTGTATGTTAAGTAAAAGCACTATCACAAACCAGAGTCATCATACTTTATTTAGAATGTTCTTTGTTAAAATGGTATATAATTTTGCATAAAGTATGTCTAAAGTAGCAACTTTAGACATTTAGATTCATGTGCTCAGTTTGCTTATGTTAGGGAAATTAATGTGTGTCTTACTGCATTCTGATTTTGAAACAGTCCCTCATATATTCTAAAAAGCTGAGTAAATGATGTGTTCCATTTTGATACCTAGTGATTCTATGTTGAGTAATGGTCAGTAACTAATATTTACCTCTTTCTGTCTCCATTTTATTTTTTAGTGGTGGGAAGGACAGCTGTTACAATATGATGCAGTGCATTGCTGCCGGGCATCAGATCGTTGCTTTAGCAAATCTAAGACCAGATGAAAACCAAGGTCAGTGTATGCCTTTATTGTGAAGTTTTCTAAATGACTGAAACTCAGCTTCATAATTGTACTCTATTCTATGCAGTAGGCAAAGGGATATTTATGTATATTTATCCATATTAGATGCTAGATTCTGCATAGAATTCAGCATTAAGTGTTTTCACTTACCTTTAGTCCTCATAACAACTCCCAGAAAAAGGCATTATTAATGTTACTTTTAATAGACAGGAATACTGAAGCTCAGAATTTTTTAAGTTTGTCCAAAGTAAAATAGCACAACCTTGCAGAGCTGAAACTTGAACCTTCTTAATTCCGAGTGCACTGCCATCCCACCTCATCACATCTCCACGTGTTGCAGGAAGTATACAGGTAGATAGGATACAGTCACGCTGGGCGTGGTGGCACACGCTTGTAATCCCAGTACTTGGGAAGGAGGATCCGGGTTCACGGCCAGCCTCAGCTACTTAGTGAGGCCTCTGCAACTTAGTGAGACCCTGTTTCAAAATAAAGGATAAAAAAATTGGTCTGGGAGCCGGGCATGGTGGCGCATGCATGTAATCCCAGTACTTTGGGAGGCGGAGACTGGAGGATCCGGGTTCGCGGCCAGCCTCAGCTCTTTCTCTCTCTTTCTCTCCCTGTCTCTCTCTCTCTCTCTACTTAGTGAGGCCCTCCGCAACTTCGTGAGACCCGGTTTCAAAATAAAGTATAAAAAATAGGGCCGGGGGTGTAGCGCGGAGGTAGAACGCCCCTGGGTTCAATCCCCGGTACCACACACACACACAAAAAATTGGGCTGCAGGTGTAGCTCAGAGGTAGACTGCCCCTGGGTTCAATCCCCAGTGCCACCAAAAAAAAAAAAAAAAGGATACAGTTTCATGCCTCAAGGATCTTGGGAAGTAACACACATATTCTTAATTCATAGTGTAGAAAGTTACTATTAAAATGATGCAGTTTACCCATCTTAGATGGGGGCCAAACTTGTGAAACTTGAGAGAAGCATAAAGCAATATTTGTTGATTTATAGTAACAAATATATCCACGTATGATCCACAGATCTCATTTTGGCTATTTTTTTCAGTTTCCTTCACAATGAAATTTCTCCAATTAGATTTTTTTAAACAAATATGTTCACAAATTTGGTTTTTTTAAATATTTCATTAGACTTTTAGAACTATAGATGTTAACTACTAAAATGTAAGGTAGAAAAAATTAGCACGGGACAAACTTTATGTATTGCTGCTTTCCCACATGGCTCTTCTAGTAATAAATAATTTTTAAAATTTTCTATCATAGCCGGGCGTGGTGGCGCACGCTTATAATCCCAGTACTTGGGAGGCTGAGACAGGAGGATGTGGGTTCGCAGCCAGCCTCAGCTACTTAGTGAGACCCTCCGCAACTTAGACCCTGTTTCAAAATAAAAAATAAAAAATAGGTCTGGGGGTATAGCTCGGAGGTAGAATGCCCCTGGGCTCAATCCCTAGTACCGCAAAAAAAAAAAATTTTTTTTCTATCATTTTTTATTTGTGTATTATTTAAATAGTAGTTTGATTAAATATCAGTCCAATTTTTTTTTAAAAATATATTTATAATATTTTTATCATCCCTTTAACTTAATTTCTTTCCAGGCTCTACGCTTTTGCTTTATTGTTACTTGGGAATGCATTAAATGAGTAGTATATGTGAAAACTTTAATCATAGTTCCTGGTAATGAAGTAGGTATCCTGAAAATTTTGTTCAATCATAGTCTAACATTAAATATTTTTCCTTCTTCCTTCCTTCCTTCCCTGTTTCCCTCGTCCATCCCTTCCTTCCTTCCTTCCTTTCTTCCTTCCTTCTTTCCTTCCCAGGGCTGCCAGTCTATTGTATTTTTGTTTTTATATCATTTATAGTTGTTTTGCATTCATGTTATATCCCTATATCCCTAAATAGATTGATTATAAATTTGAGAAGAGAGGTCGGATCTTGCATCTTCCTTTAAATACTCCTGAGCACCTGGGACAGGTCTATGACTCTACTAGGAGTTAGTTCACTCAAAGATTTTGGGTGGACCAGTGAATAATGAACTCACTTGAATTAGCCCTAGGATAGTGATCAATTATTTCAGGCAGATATTTGAAATTTCTTCTGTGATCAAGACACAGCAGGAAATGTAATGTTGGAAGTGATTTGGTAAGATAGAGATTAGAAGTATTTTATAGGAAGAAATAGAACAGGTACTATTGCGAGTCAGGGGTAAATGCATACTCCAGGATTTTGCGCTGGGATCCTGATGATGAGTAATAGCTAATTTTTTAAAAGTGAGTTTTTTCGACAATGACCTTCTAGTTCCAACTTTAAGAGAGAAAACTCTTTGAGGGTGAGTGGCAACTGTACTGTGACCTCTGCATTACAAAAGAAGAAGCAAAATCTCCTTTTAAGCTTATGCTCTTATGGAAGGAAAGAAACTCTGTTAACCCTTTGTGACCAGTCAGGGAAGCAAGTCTTTTAAATAATCTTGAGAAGTCCTAGTATTTAAAAAAATAGATGTTTATATAACATGTAATATAAATCTGATACAATTATAATTTCCCTCCCTTGGGTTTCTATCTTGTCTTCAGCTTTTCTGTATGAATTATTGTATCTATCTCGTACAGAATCATTAATGTGTAATCTTTTATATATTCATGGATTACTGGCAGAGTAGTAAAATGACAAAGTATATCTTTAAATTATACCTGCTAGTGGATTGGAGACATTTATTTAGAATATTGTTAGTGATAAAAAATTCAGTAGTACATGGAAATAGAACATTGTAAAGTAAAAAGCTAGAAAAAATTAGCTGAAACTAGTAATTGTACAAGAGAATAGGTTGCTGTGGGTTGGTAGGTGAGAGGGTTTAGCTAATATTGATTTAAAGTCAGCAGGAAGTTGGGATTATTGAATGTTTCATTGAGTGATTTCTTTTCCCCTCAAACATGCTGTAAAAGGACCCTCAGTGAGAAATGACTGGTAGTGATGACTCCACTGTAGACCAGAGTTGGTTAGAGTGTATTCACGACATTGGGTTTTCAGTAGGTAGTCTGGAAGGAAATTTATTCCCATCAATGGGGATAATGTGCATTTGTCATAGAATTTACAAAACCATCTCTTTAAATTTGTTGTAGGGACTTTTGTGGCATGTTAATTGCGGTGCTTCAAGCAACAGTGGAGCCTTTTGGTTTTACTTGATCTCATACCAGTTGTTGTTAGGTTGCTTCCATTAATAAAAGTTACACTGTGGTTAGGACTCAATGGAGCCTTAACGGAAAATCATCTACTAAGTTTCTGAAGCCAATAAACTCTTTTTTTTTTTTTTTTTTTTTTGT